>JARHVA010000707.1:1897500-1965000 GCA_037957365.1 Torreya grandis | reverse complement strand
TCAACTTAACATCAGCCCACTTATTCAGAGGTTTTACCATAGCCTTTATATTGTTTTCAATTTGGATGGTCATATTGATTTCCACCCTCCTCTTTGAGGGAGCCTTATCCCTCAAGTAGTATGCAACCTTCTTGTCAAAGGCATCATAGTATTTAATCAAGCAAGATGTATCACTAGGTCTAATATTTTTAGGTAGCCTCATCATAGTCTTATTAAACCATGTATTGAAGTTCTACACACACTCATTAGAGTTCTTATTTATGTTTTCAAATTCAACAATAAGGAACTTAGGATAAAATCAATCACCATACTAAATCTTGAAAACAATTTTCATTTCTTCTCATCAATATATGCATCCATGGGGAAGGGAATTAAACCACTCATGAGGATCTTCTTTTGGCATGTGCACAAATAATTTAATGTAAAAATCCTCATGATCAACCTCATAATCTTTACTGATAATGTGTAAAACACTCAAATGTTAATCACTAGTTACTAGTATTCCCTTAAAACTTAGGGAGGTAATTCCTTACTTATTTTTGAACTTTGTTGGGATAACCCTCCATCTCATCAAAATTAATAGGTCTAAATTTAGGAATATTAAATACAATATGTTCATTATCATCCTAATCTCTATGCCTCATGATTGGGTCAATGGTGGGTTCAAGATGAGATGATATAAGGTTGTCAAGGCATGAGTAAGGTGGACTTGGAGGATCAAACCTAAGAGGATATTCATCTGGTTGAGAATGTGATGGGTAATAAATTGGACTATAAGGCTCTAAGTAACTAGGAGAACTATGATAATTCAATTTAAGTAAGTTAAAATAATAAAAATTTAGGTGTACCAAAATCTTGGCAGTCCAAACACTCCTTTACAGTAGAAATTTATCCTTCAATTGGCCTCCACACTTGTCTCCTTATTTGATGAACACATATGGGTGAGACACGCTAATTTTATGAGCCACCTTTGAAGGATGATCTTAGTCCTTCCAGTTGTGCAAGTGAGAAAAAACTCAAAAATGAATAATATTCAAATGGGCACTGATCTTCCATGAAACTAGATAAAATTTTGGAGTTTCCACTAGAAGAAAACTTCTGGAAAATAACAAATTACAAATATGTTGTGATACAATCTAAAATTAGACCTTCCTAAAGTTAGTGATGAGATATAAAAAAATCCATTAAAAATGTTAGAATCATTTTCAAAAGGGTAAATCATTTTAAAACATGAACAAATAACCATTTATTTTCAATAACTTAGTTGAGGTCACTTGATAAAATCTTTTGATCCCTGACAACACTGCCAATACAGTGTTGTTTCCCAGTTATACACCTCTTGCAATCATTATTTCACACTTGGGTAGTATGGAAAATGTGTATGGTAAACCTATAATTATGTCATTATAACTAGGGAAGGTTTTTGCATTAGAATGGACTAAACATAGACAATGACTATAAAACACTGACATAGGGTATAGTTAGTTCTCTTCAACTTCTGGATCTACCTGAACCAAGGTGAGAGGACCTATGGGGTAGCTTGCTCATATATAGGGATACTAAATTTTAATCTCTATGGGGATTATTGGCACAAAAATAAATGTGATAAGAACAAAACCAAATTTTCATAGTCCACTCAGAAGAGTTACCATACATGCTAGGAAAATTCTTTAAACTAGACACAAGCTACTAAAGATAGATGTGAAAGTGACTACAACCTTCATTTCTAAATAAAATTTTGAAAACTAGGATCAAAGTGGAATATTACAATGTAGGGGTTCAAAGAGAAATTATAGACACATTTTATATATACAACATTCATGCATCTATAGCCAAATAACACTCAAAATATTCAACACGGTGTATTATTTAAAGGGTAAGGTAGTTAGGATAAGTTAGGTATATTAAAGACTAGTGTGGTGGATTTCAAATAGTAGGATTTCCTTCAATAGGCATGTTATTATTCATTTAAATATGTAAAAGATTGAAATACAAGCCAAGGAAATTATTAGGAATGGTTTGCATTCATTGTTGGTAATCTAATGCAAATATTCAAATGATCCTTGAAACCCTAAAGCATACACTATAAGTAGAAATTAAAACACTTTCTTTGATCAAATCCATAAGCATATGATGTCATTAAAAGACTATTAAAAACACACTTTCAAATAACAATGTAGAAAGGATTTTATAACATAGATCTATGCCCAAAACAACTGCAATTGATAACCATAAAACTAAATATCCAATTAGCAGAGCATGACGAATATATTATTGCATTTCATTGACAAGATAAAATATAAATCACATGTATTTTCCATTAACTTGAAAAAAATCTTACATACATCATGTTAAAAATGTTAACATGGGGAGAAACATGGTGGATTTTCTCTGAAATAGGGGAGGCATATACATGCTCTCAAAGCTTGTTAATGGTTGTACAGTTGTAACTACCTTATCAAGAGAAACAAAACACACACAACAAATATCTTGAAAAATAAAAAGCCTATACAAAGAGGATATTTATGGAATTTTAAAGAGCCTAAAACCTAATAAATCTAATAAAAACCTTGTAGAAATGATAAACCCTATTTACTTATATAATTTTCTCACCCAAAATATTCTGACAATATGCTTTACCAAGAAGATGCCTTTGGTCAGGCCTGAAAGGTAATGATTTGTAAAGAAATCATCTTGGTTACTACTTGGCTATGTCATGATGAAGATTTAAAACAAACCTTGATCTCTTTGGTTAGAAATTCATCACTTTTGAGATTGAGGGAGAATATTCCCTTGGGAGTAAAACAAACTCTTGTCTTCATATGTAACTTCTTTGATTTTCTCTACAACTAATCATTTGCCCAGTTGAAATCTTGTGGATAGTTGTCATCCTCCTTGTGCAAGACAAATAATACCCCTTATTTTGTCATGATTGCATCAAATTGATGTAGATAAGATAAAATTAATGTAGGATCCATGGCCATTTGAATAAAATAATTCTAATGGCCCACCTTGGTCTCACAACCCTTGTTGAAAATTCTTATTCCATGGAGGTATTTGACAATGGCCAAATATTATAAAATTTAACTTAGGTTTGTTTTTACCTTATTTTTCATTAACTTTCCCATGATTATAATTTTTATATATTTCCCTTTTTAGGGCTGTGAAAAACTTAATTGTGCTTAAGTGCATTTTTTTCTCTTATTTTTCATATGTGGACTTTGGTTGTCTTTTACAATTTTTCACCTTTTAGCCTGGTGGGATTTCAGACCTTAGGTAAAACTTTGCAATTTAGCATAAATATAAAGGTTTGATACACATTTGTAAATTGTAAATTTGAAACTTGAAATCTAATGTTGTAGTTCCACTCAAAAGTTTTGTTGTTGAGTTGTGATGTTTAAATGCAATTTATGCATTGCAAATTGCAAAGATGTCCTTGGTTTGAAAACTTCTACTTTGAGCCTTTGACCTTATGATTCCCCTTCTTACATTGACCAGTGGGTAGTAGACATTGGCTTGTAATTTTTAATTTTTAAAATATGAAAAGTTGCCTTTTGATTTCAATGCTCTGCCACAAACCTCAGAGCTTGAAATATATTCTGCAACATGAAGTTGTGAAACTTGTTTCTCCTTTTGGATCTTTACAAACCTCTATTTTAGACTTTCTAAATCCTAAATATTTCTTCCTACATCTTTAATACTAAGGATTTTCTAATTCATATATTTCACCTTCCTCCTTCACTCTAGGCTCAATCTTAAGGCAATTTAGAGGATGTTTTCTATTTGGATTAATACACTACTTCAAATGATTGGAATTTTTATGTCCTTTTTGAAATCACCAACAAAATTATTATTAATATATTTCTCCCCTTTAGCACTAACATTTTTCATTGAGAGGATATTTGTATTTGTTTCCCTTTTGGATTCAAATTCCTTTCGTAAAAGAGTAGAGGCTCAAGCATCCAAGTGTGCAGCATTTAGAATAAATGTTTCTATAGATAAAATACCAACTATATCTATCTTACTAGCTAGACCAAACCTACAATTCATTCTTATATTTTCCTAATTTCCATATCCATGATAATGGACACCAGGAATCAACCTTGCATCATCCACTTGGTTCCAATTGCAATACTTTGACCATGAGGGTTTTTTAAGATGTGTTTTCAACCAAAATTGTGTTATAGGGTCTTGAAAATGTTTTATCCTCTTCAATAAAATTTGGATTTATCTTAAAAATTATACCAATTCTTGTTCTTTAAGATTCACATCCCTTACCTTCACTAGTTACCCTCATTACAACCTATTTGCATCCATTAACCAAAGCATTCAAAAGATCTTCTTGGGCATGAGATGGAGTAGATTCAATTGATCTCCCAACTTCTATTGCTATTAAACTAATGTGACTCAAAATATTTGCCTTGATAACACTAACATAAGGAGACATTTATCTTTATTCCTGGGAAACCTCTCTTATCATTTTTTTGGATGCACACCCTATTTCCCTCTAAATAAGTCTCTCTAAAAAATTTTTTTTTTTATATTTTTGTTCAACCAGAACTCATTTCAAATGCAAGATGAATTGAAGAAAACAAGGATGCCTTAATAAGCCTTAATCAATAAAATCAATCATTTAAACATCAACATACTCATACACTTGTAAAAGCTAAGAAGATAAAATAGCATCTAGATCCCTCTAGTAGCACTTAACTTGGTAGGGACACGTGGACCCATTCACCAAATTGATGCCTTTGAAAAAAAACTATAGGATGCATGCAGATTAGGGAACCCTTTGTGCACTTTTTAAATTGAAATTTGTATTCTTATATTATACCTCCACATTATATCTATGCACTGCAAATCTTTTATGTGGATTTTCATTTTGATGTTACCCCTATTGATGCCTTTATTGACCTTAGACCAGCTTTATAGGTTTCAAATTCTAAGATGCATTTTACAAATTACAATTTGAGACTTTACATTTCACAGTTCTTTTTTCTACCATGCCTCTTCACTATCCTTTACTATGAGTTTGGGAGCTTAGTCTGCATTTTATAACTTGAAATTTTAAAATTTGATTTTTTCAAGTTGTTTTCCTACTCCATATCTCTTCCTACCTTACACATGGGCCTTCACCTTCCATCATGTGGACTTCAGGGCTAGGCATACATATTACAATTTGAAATTTAAAAAAAACATTTTACATGTTGTTATTCCACGTAGTATTTTCATTGTGGACATGGGAGACTTGTGTGCAAATTATAAATTTCACCTTACAAATTTGTATTCTAATTTGAAAGTTCCATCGAGCTCTCACATGGGCCCACACCATACCCTTTTGTTTTATTTATTGACCTTCCATGTGGACTCTTCCAATTATGGTGTGGGATTTATCAAAATATTTATAGCTTTTAACCTTGAACCTTTCGCAACTTGGATTACATGTGGAATTGAAAACCCAAACGTGAACTCCCCTTGATTTTGGTGGTGGAAAATTGAATGTCATTTGTAATTTCTAACCTAAAAATATGAAAAGTTACTTTTTTCCTCAAATTTTCCATTGATGGGCTTGGGAACTTTATTTGCAATTTGAAAAAAATAAACTTGCATTCCTTATTGTATTCCCCACCCAAAGTTTAGATCTTTTTATTTTCATAAATACATGATATTAAACTCAAAAATTTTAACACTTATTCACATATTTTATCTTCTCAACTTGATGTTTATAACAAACCCTACAATTGCATTTAAAAATGAAGACATTTACCATTATCTGAAACTAGGAATTAAAGGGTTTACACAACTTAACTACGGAAGTGGTATTTTCATAACCCAAGTGAACACACTTATAGATTGGGGGAAATAGTTAGACATTCAGGTACTAATATCTCAAAAATAAGGCAAAAATTAATTAATATAGATTTGGAAACTAACACAACTTGCAATAGAAGTTATTTATGTTTCCACACTCAATGATGAGTAGATTTTCTTAAAGGATATGTCCGATCAACTGTAAACTTCACTCTTGGGGGATGAAATAGACTAGACAATGGTTGTTCTAGAATTAAAATTCACATTTATACATGTCCTTGTATGTGGTTCATCAATTAGGATAATGAGTCAAAATATACTACCTCCATTGACCAACTTTTGGCCCATTCCAAGATATTTGGTTGTAATATAAAACCTCACTTGCATGTCTCCACCAACTTGATTTAGAGACAATACTCCTATTATTCCTTATACAACTCATTTTTTGATGTGTCAAATCTTATGGTTCATCTCTATCCATCATTTTTATCTTACAATGCATGACATAAGTTTGCTTAGTTTACACACTCAAGCATGAGTAGATTATCTTAAAGGATGTGTCTGATCAATTACAAACTTCACTCCTGAGGTACAACCAAGACTATAAAATGGTTTTGTTAACCTTAAAATGTCCATATAGACATGTCTACATAGATATTTCATTGATTGGGCTAACGAGTTAGAATATATATCCCCCACTGATAAACTTTTGGGCCATTTTGAGAGATTTGGCTATGAGAGAAACCTCATTACTACATATCACCGAAACTGAGTTAGAAATAATCCACCTAATATTTATTGTAGGACTCATCTGTACATGTGTAGGAGATAAGATTTCATCTCTATCCCTCATGTTTCTCCTGCAATGCATGATGGAAGTTTGCTCAATTTGCAAACACAAGGACGAGTGGATTATCTTAAGGGATTCATCTGATCAATTACAACATTCACTCTGAGGGCATGATCTAGATTAGAAAATGGCCATTATGGCCTTAAAACACCCATCTAGATGTGTCCATATAGATAGTTCACCGATTGGACTAATGACTCAGAATATACGACCCTCACTAACCAATTATTTTCTTTTTCTTAGATATTTGACTATGAGAGAAGCCTCATTGACATGTCTCTCCCATCTTGAGTTATATAAAATTCTCCTGGGATTTTTTAGAGAATGATTCCATGCATGTGTAGGAGGTGATAGTTCATCTTTAGCCATCATAGTTATTCTACAATGTGTGATGGAATTTCATTCAGTTTGCACACTTAGGGATGAGTGGATTCTCTTAAGGGATGTGTTTGATCAACAACCATATTCCCTCTAAGGGCATAGCTGGGACCATAAAATGGATGTTCTATCTTTAAAATTCCATTATGAATGTGTTTTCATATATGGTTCATCAATAAAGATAATGAGTCATAATATATGGCCCAACTAACAAATGTTTGGCCTGTTTTAAGATATTTGGCTACAAGATAAACCTTGTTTCAACATTTTTCATGGTTCATGTTAGAGATAATCCTACCAAGATTTCTTATTGGACTCATTTAATCATATGTAGGACCTGATGGTTTATCCATAACCCTTATGGTTTTATTGCAATGTGCAATAAAAGTTCACTTAGTTTGTACACTCAGGGATGAGTGAATTCAATTAAAGGATGCATTTGATCAAATAAAACCTTCACGATTAGGGAATGACTGAGACCAAACAATGGAAAATATATCCTTTACACACCCATCTAGACATGTTGGTGTAGACATTTCATCAACTAAGATAATGAACCATAATATATGACCCTCACTAACTAATTTTGTGGCCCATTACGGGAGATTTGTCCATGATAGAAATCACATTTCCATGTCCCATCTATCTCTAGTTAGAGAGAATCCTCCCTATATTTCTCAGAGGATTCATCTATACACATGTAAGATTTGATGACTCATCTTTAGTGCTCATGGTTATCCTGCAATGCATGACAAAAAGTTTCTCAATTTACACACTCAGTGATGAGTGGATTCTCTTAAGGGATGTGTCTGATCAATTACAACCTTTAATCATGGGTCACAACCAAGACTAAATAATGGTCATTCTATCCTTATAACACCCATCTATATGAATCTTCATATATGGTTCATTGATTGGGATAATGAGTCATAATATATGGCTTCTAATTTTTTTTTTATCACATTATGAGAGATTTGGCCACTTGAGAAACATCATTTCCATGTCTCATTCATTTTGATTTAGATAAAATCCCCCTGAGCTTTCATATAGGACTTGTATGTGCATGTGTAGGAGCTAACAACTCAACTCTATCCCTCACATTTATCATGAAATGTGTGATCAAAGTTAAATGAGGATTTTAACCAAAATTAGGCACTGTAATCTTTATAAAGCTTTGAACTACCTGATATCCATTGAATTAATTAAGAGGGAGACACTAAAGACCTTTAACAAAAATAAAAGGACAAAATTTTAAGGGGTTATTACAAACATTTGGTGTTGAATCAAGGCCTTGAACCTTATGAAGGAGTTGAAGAAAGTGTAAATAGAATTTAAACAGGTCTCAAAAGTGAGTGAAGTGTTTTAAAAAACAAATTATCTAATTTTATATCCTCTCAACCTTGCATAGGCCTATCTAAGTCAACCTACGATTTCAAAATTGTAATAAAAAAACCTTTTTTCTAACACTTAAAAATTATTAAAATATTAGAATATGGTTTAACTTATCATGTTATTCAATATAATAAAGTTTTGAACTAGTACAAGTCTATACTATATAGTTTTCCAAACTATGTCATTATACTAGACCTAAAGGGGCCTAATTGGAAAAAGAGTGAGTTGTGTTATCTAGGTTTCATGGAGATTTGGATCAGAAAACTTGGGATGGAGTTGAATAAGGATAATGAGTACTTAAAAATATCTTCTATTTTATCAAAAAAATTGTTTCTTATCCATACCTAATAGGTTTACATGTTTTGAGGGGTACTAGAGAAGGAAGTTTGAAGGAAGATCTAGTTGAGTTGGGAGTTTGGACTTAAGGATTTAGTCATTCGATTGGATGTATGTAATAAATCCAATGATTAGGTATATGTCCCTATATGCACTAGAAGGATGTCTTGAGTCATTGAACCCTGAATGAGATCTTTAGGCCTTGACAATATGATAAATAATAAACAAGCTTGAAGGAAGTATATAAATTATAATTATGAGAGTATATTATTATATTACAGGGATGATGATAACAAGGAGAGAATGTAGAGGAAGGTAAAGATTGATAGATCTTGAAAGAGAGAGTGAGAATTATATACATTATATGCAAAAAGGTAGATATTGAGTTCACTATGTGTGTGAGAGGATGATATTTGCACTGAAGAGGATGAGATTTAAATAAGGTATTATAGATTTAATGATCAATAATGAGGTCAAGGCAGAATTAAATGATGTGCTATCCATATAAAGGATCAAACCAAGTAGAGAGGAGATTCAAATAGAGATCAGAGCTAGGTGAATGTCTAATGTAAGTGTGTGTTCCATTTACATCAGGTATTTATTTTTCATTTACATCATAATAACTTAAACATAAAAAATTAAATTCTAAGTCATGTATTACAATACATATCTATTAATTTCTCCAAGAACATCAAAGACTCCTTATTGCAGTTTTGAATTTAGTTTTGGAAAGAAAATATAACATGCCCTAATTGAGATATTAAAAATAACTTGAATCCATGATGGGCTACTTATTACCAAAAACACACTATATATAACCTGATGGATTATGCTCCTACATCACTTGATGACCTTTTGTACTTCTTACTTTTTCACTTTGAACACACTCTTTCTATGTTTGATTTTCAATGAGTTTATTATCAATTTTCACTTACACTATCACTAAAATATTATATACTATCAGTGGAGGTATATATTTATTTAAAATGAGTAATAAACCAATTTTAAATGTTGGTTTCTTAATATATTAGCTCCAAAAATCTAAAACCATGTTTTAGGCTTCTATGTTAATAGATCACTCAATAAGTCAAAATACTAAATCCACCTTTACACACCATAAAATATACTTTCCTAGGTTTATTCAACAATCAAAAAATTTAATAAATACTCCAAATAAATTTTATACATCACTAACAATAAATCTCACCGTAATCCATACCTAATTGTCTTGGAAACTCAATACTCCGAGTAAAATAGACACTTATAGGTAGTCAAACTCAATCTTCAATAACATAAGCTAAAATATGTTTGGGGCTTGAAAATAGTTTGAATACTTACCTTAGTCACCCTAAAATCTATGTAACAAAATTTAGGGGATTTCACTAGATACAAATAAAATTAAAGGTTTTTATATACACGAAACCTTGATTTACACCTAGTAGGCCTAATAGATATTAATAGGTCAAAACACAAAATAATATTTTAAAAATGTAAATAACTCCCCTAAGAAGTATATATATATATATATATATATATATATATATATATATATATATATATATATATATATAGATTTAAAAATAAATTTTTTTAAAAAATTAGTGGATAGATATCCAAAGGAGTTTAGATAATTATAAAAAAAAATTAGGTTAAATTATAATGTATAATAGCATTTATGACTAATTGAGTTTATGAAAATCCTGATATCTCAATGTTCTTGACAACGAGGAGAAATTTTCCTCAAAATTTTCAAATACGAGTCTAGAAAGGTGAAGTAAAATTTAGAAAACCTTTATATATATATATATATATATATATATATATATAAAGGTTTTCTAAATTTTACTTCACCTTTCTAGACTCGTATTTGAAAATTTTGAGGAAAATTTCTCCTCGTTGTCAAGAACATTGAGATATCAGGATTTTCATAAACTCAATTAGTCATAAATGCTATTATACATTATAATTTAACCTAATTTTTTTTTATAATTATCTAAACTCCTTTGGATATCTATCCACTAATTTTTTAAAAAAATTTATTTTTAAATCTATATATATTGACTTTTTGTCTTTTCAACTATAGAACTAGTGTTTCTTAGTCTTCTTAGAAGACAAGAGCTTATAAAATATGATTCATGAATCCTAACACATTTTGGATAAATATAAAACCTATAATATATTTTTTGGATACCCCTTTAACTATTCTAATGCTCAATTTTAACTCATGCATGAATTTATATGAGTTTCAAGTAGCTATAGAGATTAAACACAAAAATAAAATATGGTATACAAGTTTTTATTAAAATAGCTTCAACTTGAACTCAAACCCAATCCAAAATTGGATAAATCACATTAATTAATGTAATTAAAAATAATATTACATAATATTAAATCAATATATGTCTTTCACTAATAATAAATTTTACACTACAACAATATCCAGACCTTATTATGAACTAGCAAACTATGCATCACGCTCTCTAACCCTATTATTGATTATTATTTTCCTTATTAAGATTAATTCCATACTTTTAAATATCCCTTTAGATATGAAGGATGTATATCTCTTAGTTTAAACCCAACTAAAATTAAAATGTTTCTAAATATATTTTATATTCTTCTTTATTTGCTTGGGTTTTCTTTATAAAATTGACTAACAAACTATTTTTAGACCCTATGGAAAACTATGATCTTCAAGATAGTTAAAACCATTTATAGACACGTAGAAAAGAATTTTAAACCTATTAAACTCTTAATAATTTATAAAACATTAGAATTTATCCACAACCTTACATATTCATATTTGAAAATTCAAATTGAAATTTTGGTGGGAAAACACCAAAGTACTATCTAGGATCTACATTTCAATATTTTAAGGGCAATTGAGGCCTCTTATTAACTAAATTCAACCTATATGACCTCTAAGACACATAAACAAGGACCTTATTATATGTTGTTAGGATTTTCCTGCATCATCACTAGACCTCCTAATAACTATATAATATTTACATCTCAAAAATTGATCACAAGTCCACTTACATCACAATTCCAAATTAATATATAATTAAATGTAAATGAAACAAGTAAATAGTAAATTTATCCTACATCACTAGACTTATTAACAATTACGATCAATTACAACTTATATTATTTACATCCATGAAATTTATCACAAGTCCACTTACATCCCAATTCCAAATTGATATGTAGTTAAATGTAAATGAGACAAGTAAATAGTAACTATCACATGTAAATGTAAAATATACATAATGATGAAACACCTGACTTAGATAATGATTTAGATTTTTTTTATCCCCATATGAATTAATAATTATCATTAACCAATAATATGTGTAAACATTAAATTATCAAAATATAAAATAGGCATAGGTAAACAAATCATATTATCGAATAGATTGTGTGTGTGTGTGTGTGTGTGTGTGTGTGTGTGTGTGTGTGTGTGTGTGTGGGATTTTCCTACATCATCACTAGACCTCATAATAACTATGTAATATTTACATCTCAGAAATTGATCACAAGTCCAATTACATCACAATTCCAAATTAATATGTAATTAAATGTAAATGAAACAAGTAAATATTAAATTTATCCTACATCACTAGATTTATTAACAATTATGATCAATTACAACTTATATTATTTACATCCGTGAAATTTATCACAATTCCACTTACATCCCAATTCCAAATTGATATGTAGTTAAATGTAAATGAGACAAGTAAATAGTAAATATCACATGTAAATGTAAAATATACATAATGATGAAACACCTGACTTAGATAATGATTTAGATTTTTTTTATCCCCATATGAATTAATAATTATCATTAACCAATAATATGTGTAAACATTAAATTATCAAAATATAAAATAAGCATAGGTAAATGAATCATATTATCAAATAGATTGTGTGTGTGTGTGTGTGTGTGTGTGTGTGTGTGTGTGTGTGTGTGTGTGTGTGTGTGTGTGCGTGTGCGCGCGCATGCGTGCGTGCGTGCATGCGTGCGTGCGTGCATGTGTGCGCAAAGTTATATGTCATAATTCAACATAAAAAATAGGACATATATCATGAAAAAATGTATACCATAACCTATACATAGATAGACTGTGCCATATAAGCATACAATATGGGCCATATCAGCATATAAAATTGATTATGCCTATAACTAGACCCCTAGCACAACAACTAGCTCTTCTACTCATTGCCTCCAAATTCATTTCACTTTGTTGGCATAGGCATAGATTCATGGGTGTTGGATTCCTCAATACAAGGAGAGACTCTCCTCTTAGCATGTTAGTTAACCCTTATTTCATCCACAACATCTAAAAATTATTGTCTCTACACAACATATGAAATATAAAAATTAATGCATTAAAATTTTATACTGAAAATGATAAAAAAAATTTAAGAACAAAACTTTTTTAAATGATTATACACTCAATGTATTCCATCTAAGTAAACACATACTAGAAAATAAAATAGTCAATTAAGTAAACACATACTAGAAAATTTACGTAATATTATTTTACAAACATAAATAAACTATAATTAAAATTAAACCTATGTCTCAAATAGCTATGGTGAAGTTGATAACTCTTATACAACATGTTGATGTATCATGATAGGAGTCAATGAAGCTAGTACATCTAGCATAGTATATGGCATGCTTGTGTGATGCACTTTTAAAGAATTTATAGGTGGCATATACTATATCATGTTAGTATCTTTAGCTCCTAAAGAATCTATAGATGACATACACTCTAACATGCTAATATCCATAAATATACTCTATGTACGTTATACTTGAATAGGAGGCATTGTAAAATTCCTCCCACATGATGTGAAATGATGCATAAGAATTGTAACATGAGTAGGAGTAGGGAAACAAGAATATATACCAACACCAAAAAAACTACTATGGACACTACCTCTATCACCAACACCACTAATGCCACTACCACTAGCACCACCTATAGGCTAAGTAGAAGTCTTAAATATATGCATATCATTCTCAATCATAGCTTGTGTCAGATTCATAACCACCTCAAGGGTGTCCATCTATAAATTATGATGCAAAATTTTAAGAATAGAGTAATTTTATATTATCCTTATATTTATCTGAGATCGATTATTATGGTTTTGGTATCACCTACCACCATGTTTATCAAATGAAGACCCACCTCCCCTACCTTAGGAAGCCTTCATGTCAAAATAGTTTGGAATTTATTACAAAACAAACTCACCATACTATTTTCTCAAAATGTATAATATAACCTCACTATTTTTGCATGGAAGTTCATCAAACACAATCCACCACCTATCCCAAAAGTTATTTTTCCTCTCCTCACAAACACACTAATCAATACTAATATGTTTACAATTCATTAGTAAAGGTTGGTTGGTCCTAGGCTTAATAAACAAAAATCACTTTGGCTTATTTTGTTATATTTTTTCTTAACATATTCATATGATAATTTTTTGGAATAAATTTTTTTCATTGCCTCTTTTCGATGCAAAATTGCATCAAGTTGTGAATTTACATTTCTCACTTCATTAAAAATAGTCTCTAGTGTATTGACAATGGAAATGTGTGCACTACCAACTGAATAATGATGCAAACCAATAATGATTATATATATATTTTGATGTTTTGAATTTTATTATTCATACAATTAAACTTTTTCTTGTGTAAAATCAAACTATTAATGGTTTTGTCTAACATTTTCTTCATGCAATAGATCCATCAAACTTGTGTACCTATATTAAAATATAAATATAATTTTTTAGGTAGTGTAAGGGAATATAATGTAAACCTAAACTAAAAACCCTAAGTTCA
This sequence comes from Torreya grandis, assembly GCA_037957365.1. Taxonomy (NCBI): domain Eukaryota; kingdom Viridiplantae; phylum Streptophyta; class Pinopsida; order Cupressales; family Taxaceae; genus Torreya; species Torreya grandis. Next base: position 1,950,376 of record JARHVA010000707.1, on the reverse strand, counting down.
TAAATAAAAATGGAAAAAATAAAATTTAAAAATCAACATCGTGAGGTAGCAACCTAAATGTCAAATCCCATTGGTGGGATGTAAATCCAAAGCATGTGCATGGATATAAAAGACAAATGTGAAAAAATAAAAACCATTTCAAGATCCATAGGTTTGATCTATAGGTACACAATGAATTGAAAATAATATAAGGGCATATGGCCTTTACAAAGGGTATATGCCCTTGAGGCTCAAGCACAAGCTAGAGCATTAAAGATTTAAGAAAAAAGGTGTACACCCTTTTTCAAAGGGTGTACATCCTTTTTAGAAAAAAAATTAAATTTGGGGGAATGTCATACTATTTTTCCCCAAAATTTAAGCATCGACCCTTGCATCTCTATCATTAGCTTCTATCAGCTGATCTAGTGTATGATATGCAATGAATCTGATATTGAAGGGGCTACCATGATTCTTGGAACTAGTTGAAGTGTTCCCATAGAGATGGTGTTGTACTATTTTGTTCAAAACAAGTTCACTTAATTTATGTGAAATTATATATATATATATATATATATATATATATATATATATATATATATATATATATATATATATATATAGTTGTAAATGCATTTATTAAATTTGACAATAAAATAATACATTATCTTTGTTCAATTAAAAATAGTTATGATACTTAACCCTAAAAGATATTATGGATATTTAACTCATTGTGTGTTGTAAAAATACCTACTCTATCTATTTAACTATTAATGCTTGCTCTTGATCCAAGCGGAATAGCCCAAAATTTTTACAAAATCTAGTCAGCCAACCTCAAACAAATTATATTGTTTTATCCATGCCATGAGAAAACTACTATTGTTTTTTTCTGACTAATCTATGAAATTTGATTGGCAATGACATTTAACAATAATTCTAAGTTAGAGGCAATTGGATGCTAGAGTACTCCCTAGGGAATTTTTCATATTAAAGGGTAAGCAAATGAAGTAGTCTATGAATTAATCATCTTAACAGTCTCAGAAATCAATTTATAGGCAAATTATTCAATAACAATGGTTTATTTTCCATACAATTTTATTTATTCAATACTCATTCATGTATACATATATTTTTTTTACAGGTTAACTAAAATGAATTTAATTCATTTATATTTAAAAATTAATTCAAAATAACAATTTAGCTATTCAAATTGCAACTCCTTTCCATGTGGACATTTTTTTTTCATAACATATATAACAAAATGGATTACATGGCATAGTTTTGATCATTCATCCAATGTAATAAATTTTAATTCTTGGAAGATGAAATCAGTTTGAGTAGTGTGCATTTATTAAATTTATAATTTTATTATTATTAAAATGTCAACACTATTCATTATGAAAAAAATAACAACTTTATAAGACATACAAAACCACTAGATGCAACATATAATTGTGTGCAATGAGGAGATTCAACAAGTAGTTTACTATTGTTAGTAATTTATAAAGTAGGTTGATAATATAAATTTTAAATTTTAGACTAGATTTTTTATACCATATTTTTTGTCTTTATTTCTATTATATTTCCCAAATGAGGAAGTATCATTCTCGTCAATATATTATTGGACAAATACATATATTTTATATTGATGAAGTTTCAAAATTTTTAAGGAATACTGCCATCAAGAATGTTGTCTAAGAGATCCCTATAAAACCACTCTCAAAAAACATCCACTTTTATTATAAATGGATCATCTACACTATCTTCTTTACACATAAATTAATTATAGTGGATCATGTACATAGTAAAGTTAATAGATGCTCTGTGTGCTTAAATTGAAATAGAAGATACTAACTAGCTTGGAAAAAACATGTCACTAATTTTCATGTACTTAATTTATACCATAAAAAAATAGGCATATGTGTTTGAATAGAATAGCTAGTAAAAATTTCAAACAGTTCACACTATTGAACCCTAACCAAATTCATATATAGACCTAGATTTAAAACCTAGAGTCCAAACTCATGTAAGCTCATAGTAAAAACCCTTATCTTTAAACTCTCTACATAGGATAAAACCCTTATCTTTAAAATCTCTACATAGGATACACAATGTATGAATTCCAATGAAATATTGACATCCAATTCCATTAGCTTTTCTCTATTCATTTTTTTTTGCAATCATATCAAAGCATAGAAAGCTTCTTCAGGTATCTAGATATTTATAATGCATTGATGTGATTGACTAGATAGATATTAATCCCTAAATTATAAATATTGAAGGGAAAATCAAGTAAACACATCATAAATCATGAGGGTCTTTTGACTGATGAACATTTAAATGAAATATTTGTTTAAAACAATAATCTAATCTATTATAAGAGAATAATGGTGAGATTTTGGAATAAATGGTACCAAAATTATAGATGGAGATAAGATACATAATGTAATATTCAATTGGGATGGTGTGGTTTGACCACACACTAAACTAGTAAAATTAAAATATTAAATAAATGTTCTTTGGAAAATATTAAAACACATCCATAGCTTATAATTCAAAATCAAATCCTACATATAGAATAAAAGAGATCAGATAATATTTTTTTTGATAGATTAAAGCTATATCGCTACATAGTTAACTTATTAAAAACTAACTTTATATTTGAATTATTTATAAGTATGGTGGCCACTAAAATTTCATTGATTAATGAGAAAAGAGATAATATTAGGCTTTTACAAAGTGAAATAACATATTTTTTAAAGGCATAGATAAAATTATATTATTTGTTTAAAGCTCATTGGCTATTTTTTTTGATGTTATGAGAAATTTAATTAGATTGAGACTGGACATTAATGACATGGTAGACAAAAGAAATATTTTTACAAGGCATGTATGCTCTGCCATTCAATGTTGTATTTTTTTCATTATGTTGACTATTTTATTTGAATGTTTTGCATCGAATGTTGAATCAGTACACCAAATAAAATGGTAGGAGGTTATAAATATATAGATTCTTGTATAATCTTGTTATGGTTTGGTGAATTTAATGAAGTGAATAGGGTTGAATAAAATCCAAGCAATAGTTGGGTAGGTTTTTATTCGCAATTAACTGATATTGATTATTGTATTTTCTAATGCACAACCTTCAATAAGTTATTTTTAGTTATGGATATGAAGCAACCATAGTGAAAAGTCTAAAGCAATGTTGTTATTTATGTATTCTTCAAAAAATCTATCCATACATTTAGAATTGCATTTAACATATTTCAAATAAGCTAAAAATTAATGAAGCCATGCATGGTACCTAAGAAGGGAAAAAATGCATGATTATAGATGAATACAAAGAACATGTGTTTTTCATTGACATTGAAACTATGCTTGAGCAATAATTCCATAATCTATAACTTTATACAATGACATTTTTAACTTTTGAGCAAGTCAAATGGTTTAGTATCCACTTAAATAGCAACATGTATGTCATCAATATTTAATATTGGTCTATAAATTGAAGTAAAGGATTTGAATAGAATCATAGATAATAAAATGAAGCAAATAAAAATATTTATTGATCAAGGAAAAACCAAAATTTAGTGGAATATGGTCTATTGCTCTTACTAAATATGGAATGTTTTGTTTTAAATATCAATAACCAATTACAAAAGCATGAAAAATATCAAAAAGGCTTTTCAAAAACTATAAAATATAAACATATTTCTATTGCAATTATTATTTTTTATTAAACTAAAATAAACCATTATATATATCAAACCAGTATAGCTCAAAATGCAAACAATTTTAATAAAACATTTAAATATTTAGAAAGCACATGTATGCATATATGATGATTATTGTAAATAGATTTGATCTAGAATCTGATTGAAAATTAAAGATCCATGATTCTGAATCTTAACCAAGTAATTAATGTTACCAAGTTCTAAGTCTCAATATGCATTATTGATCAAATCCATTATCATTAATTTGTAATTACATTTTCCCATATCTGGCCTCCTTTTCTTTCTTTTTTTCTTTTTTTTTCCTAGGTTATTAGTAGTAATTTAAAATAAAAGTAGACTAAAGATGAGATACAAACCTTGAAGACATTAAAAAAATTTAAAATGCAATTCTTGGAAGATAATTGATGCACCACTAACACTAAATTTATATAGACCAATGAAAATAAACCGTAAGATTAAAAAATGACTAAAATATTCACTAGGATAGATTATCTATACTTATAGCAAAATGCATCCCTTAAGATCTTGTTATGTATATGTTATAGGCGTAGAAATAATTGATGGATTTTTGCTAAAGTTTTAGATTACTTATTGGAAATGCATTAAACTATGATAAATATAAATGCATAGATTCAAAATAATGCATTAACATAATTGACCTATCTCCAATATTGCTTAGCATTAAAATTTATAGGATGCAATTTTTTGCCTTAATGATATTTACAATGGACACTATTTTATTGGTAATCTTTCCCATTTGTATTAACATATATTTAGATGTATTTTTTATTCAATGTAATTTTACCAAGTTACTTGATTTTTAATATATATGCTATACTGTATAGTGAACAAGGTTTACAGATAAGTAGTTACTTATTCACACAATGTGTCTTGATTACTTTTATTATATTTATAACACTATGTGCTTTCATATTTTATCAAAAACATGGTGCACAATTTGGGAATTAAACTACACAAAAATTAAAATTCACATAAGATTATAGATGTAGTTTTCATATAGAACTAAGCGCTGTGACATTTGATAAATAAAATGGAGTAGAAATTGAAAACCAAATAATATAATTATCTAAAATGACAAATTGAAGGCATCATAAAATATGTATAAGATTAGAAGTATAATCTATAAATTTGATATTTTTTTCACTATTAAAAGTAAAGATTTGTAATCTATGAGATAACTTACATTATAACATTTTTTTGAACTAGGAACTTCATTTATCTTAGTATATGTCTTAGTATCTATAGCAATATTGGTTGTATAGTGACTAGAAAGCATAATGCCAATGCTCAAGTAGTTGTGTGATGGAAAGCATGGTTTGATGATGTTATACTTGGTCTAGATTTATATGGTAGTGCACAAATTTGAATTATAATAGTGAATCATTTTTAAGCATCAATGTTTCATATATTAACGTTGTAAACTAGTATGAGCAAAAGAATTGATTTCTTTTTCCATATATCCTTAACTTCTATCATGAAAACATATGTGAGATCTTGAAAGTTGTTCTGTTTTTATATGTTCATAAATAAATTCAAGCCAATAATTATAACCATACAATAACATATATGAAAATACAAATAAAATATATCAGGAAAGCATTATGCAAGATATCAATATCTTTTTTTATCATTTATTATACATATCATGTATTTTGTGCATATATAATTATAGTGATAAAAGCAAAAAAAATAAAAGTTTTGATTTGATAATTCAACTATGGAATGATTTTTTAGTAACACTATGCATCACATGAATAGTTAAAGTATCTAATATTAGTGTTAGTATTGTCAAAAAATTGTTAACCCATGTCTTTTAAAGCATGTTCTTTTCCTTGGTTTGTATTTTGTGCATATGTAATTATACTAATGAAAGTAAAAAAAATAAAAATTCTATTTATTAATCCAAATTAGAATGGGTTTGTAGTAATGATATGCATAACATGAATATTTAAACTATCTAGGATAATTATTAGTATTGTAATAAAGCTATCACTCCATGTCCTTAAAGCAAGTTCTTTTCTTGAAACTAAGAAATCAAGATAATAAACAAGGAACAACGGTACTAGAAAATTTAAGATTAAATATTTGAAATGATGAAAAAATATTTAATAAACAACATTCTAACAAGCTCACTAGGATAGAAGCTAGTGGTTTCATTCGTGTTTTTTATTAGAAATAGTACTATAATTTACAATTGTAAATGTGATGTAAAGATGAAATCTATGTATCAATAAAATAGATGTTGAGATGTATTATTTATATTGTTCAAAGGAAATTGGAATTAGTTCTATAATTAAAGTCTCAAAAAAAGGTCTATTTAAAATTTATTAAATATTTCCATCTTTTATTGAGAAGTTGCAAGTCAGTGCATGAAGAAACAAACAAATGTCTTGAATTTGGTGGACATCTTGTATAGTGAAAATAATCATCTCGCTCAAGATCCTTTGCTATAATTAGATGGTGAAAATAATTACATATTTTCCAAAAGGGAGATAAATAAATTTATTTTTCTTTTAAAATTATTATTACCTATAGATATTTAAGGCACATGTTATTTTTTTTAATCAATTTAAAGTTTATTTCATAATCAATGGAAAAAAAGAGATATCAAATAAAAGTTTGCCTTAATGTTTGTGCTAATTATTGCTTGCAAATATTTGTTCATGGTTTCATCATCTAATTCTTCTAATAAAGATGCCAAATTTATACAAAGTGTATGAGAACCTTTTGTGCCTTTTCATATCATGTTTTTGAAAATGTATATTTAATGTTTTTTAAATCAACTAGTCTTGAATTATATGGCAAAGTTATTAGTATTGTTCACCAAGTTTAATCTAAAAAAAAATAGTTTGTAGATAATTTAACAAAAAATTTAATCATAATATAAGAAAAAAAAAATTTGTATAAAGAAGAAAAGACAAAACAAAGACTCACTACTACACAGTTGTATTATATTTCATTGTCCTTGACATGTAAGTTGAATTGACTATTGGTTTTCTAGAAACATTACCAAGGATCCAAATTAACCAACTAAAAATGAATCATAAGAGTCTATTATATTATCAATTGCATTATTTGATATAATTTTATGCTTATTGCACACCATAGGTATATTTTGCATGTTTGATTTTATAATTAATATTACACAAAACACAGCTTCTCATCTTTCATATTTTTTCTTTTCCTTGATCAAGAACTCAGAAATCCAATTATATTTTCCTAAAGAAATGTTTCAAATTTTTGAATCAATTTAATGATAATGTTAATGGTTATTTTCATTTGCCCATGAACATTGAACAACTTAATATCAAATATATTTTCCTTAATTGGATAATTAGGAGTTGTAACATGGGTAGGTCAATAAACTATTAAAATACCTCCCTTAAATGTAGAAGCACTTTTCATAGCACAAATATCCATGATTTTGCATGAAGGCATTACTTTTGTGCATGTGTTGGGACAAGGAAAAAAGATTTTTTTTCCTTTTTAAATAGAATAGTGATAAAATCAAAACAAAAAAAGTTCACATTTTTTTTGTAGAAAAAACATTCATTTTAAATCCAACAAAGAGAAACAAAAAAATGATTCACAGATTACCATTTTTTCAATTGTTGTTTATAATAAGTTGTCTAATATATAGCATATAAAATAATTTATTATTATTAATCTATTTTTTATTGGCTAGATTTCATTTTTACTCCATGTCTTGTCCTTCATTTGTTATTATTACTTACATCATAGTTTTATACATGAAAAATACATAATTAAGAGATCTAGTTGCAATGTTGAAACACCAAAAAAATTAAGTGGATAGAACAAAATGATTTATCATAAGTTTTGTGCATATATAAATAAAATCAATGTAGGCTTAAGCTATATTATAGAAAAAAAGGCTTTGAATAAAGAAAATAAAATATGGCATGTGTTCATTAACTTATTTTAAATCTTAGTGACTAAGTATTATTATCTATGGAATCACATACTGCATTGTGGTTAGTCCAATATGTTTCTATTTTTATAACCTAGTTAATTTGTCTTGTACTATTTTTCCAAACATGATCTATGATTTTATGCATTTGTTTTTTTATGTATACGTGGTAGGAAATGCATATTGTAATTGAAATATGCTTTTCAAGTAGTGTACTTGATTTATTTGAAAGAAAAGTCTCCTAAAATGTATATTTATTTCGCTGAATTTACATTTTGAATTATATTTTCAATAGCATTGATGATATTCAAGATGCAATAAGATAGGGATGCATAAATATTAACAGCTACAAATTCATTTTTTTAATATCACAATAGTTATTGTTAATGCTTCCACCTCATCTGCTACATATTACATTGGTTGTGAAATGATTAAGTTCTTTTACACACATATCATAATGCCATGGAAATTATATACCAATTTGAAGGTCAAAAAGTTCAATTTAATATTAAATTAATTGGTAGTTGTAACACAAGTTTCTTTTAAACACAATATATCACGTCCCATCAAGTCATTATCATTGATAATGTCTTTTCAATGGTATTTCAGGATGTGAGTCTTTAAGGAGCATATAATAACAAATGAAGGTAATACATTTGATTTGTGGCTATGTTCATACTTCCATTTTAAATTTTATTCTATTCTTCACATTTCAATAGAGATTTTATTATTAACTATAAAAGTTTTATGTGTAACTAGAATTATTAAATATAATGAGTCTATGTTTTTCACATGATATAAACCTATATATGCTAAGCCATGTCTCCTAACACCAAGTGTATTGAATGAAAAACATTTAATGGTGATACCCTATGACCTATGTATTGTACATACATAGGGTAGTTGGACTAAAAGTTGGCTTCACACTATTAATTATTTTTTGTAATTCGGCATGCAAAAAAGTCTAGAGATTTAAAATATATGAGTCCAAGCCAAATCAATATGGATTTTATAGAGATGAACATGTCTTTTTATTTGCATGATTCTAATGTTAATATCATTAAATTTAATCCAAATAATGTCATTATTTTGGTTTTTGCTATATAGTTTGAATATGTCATCTGAACCATTGACAAATCCATCTTGCATATCATAATTCAAGGCAAAAATATCAATCAACATGCTTAGATTTAGTAAAATTTTCATAGGTAAGAATAAAAAATTAGAATATCCTTGTATTTTAATGTATGTATCATCTTCTTTATCTAGTTCATGGGTAACAATTTAATTTTGTGGAACAAGAGGCAATATTTTGTTATTTCGGGCTTCCACATCATTATTCAAGAAAAAAATATATAGAAATAGAGGATCATTTGGGGTTGGTCTTAATAATTTTTTACTAACATACATTATATCATGTTTTGTATGTGAGAATGTTCATATTTTCTTTAGGATCGAGACAAAAGTTTCATATTTTTTATGCATGGGTTAATATAATTGATAAAAATTTATGTTTTCTTGATAAAATGAATACAAAATCAATTCATTGTTGATTTTTTGATACTCAAAGATAAAATAGTAATTTATAGGTTGAACATGATAACAGTCTCCATAAAATATCATGTCAATATTGTCAAATAACATGGTCAATAATTGTATTATGTCATATATTCATTTATCAATATGATATAACATTCTTGCTCCTACAAGTAAGATATAATCAATTAGAATTATGTGAAATTGATTGTAATGTTTCCATAGTACATATAAACATTCATTATTAAAAGGAATATGTTTTGACTTGTTAAATGTCAATAGAAATATTGAATGCAATGTGACTCCTCTAGCACTGTATACAACTTTTTCTATGTATGCAAGTATAAGACCCTTTGTCTTACGGGGATCACTTTTGATAGTTTGAGAGTAAATGTAAATTAACATTTCATAGATACATCTTATTGTAAATATCTTTCTCATATGTATGCCTCATATTAAAAATAGGTACAATGACTTATTTTTATGTATCCTTTTCTTATAATGAATGTCTTTTACAATGGCTTGTTGCTCTTAATTCAACATTTGTATATGTTTGTAATATTCAGAATAATTAGAAATAAATTAAGGAAGAAATTCAAATGGTTTTTATGTGCATTGTCTTGATGCATGTAATTCATTAATGGGAAGTCCATATGCTAATCATATTTGCCTTGCATGTTCTTTGCTTTACATAACCAATTTATAGTGTCTAATACTTTCTCAGTATCAAAATTAATGTTAGAGGAAACATGTTCTATGTCTCCCCAAGAAGAATTTATGTCATAGTTAAACATATCCTCATTTTGTTTTATAATACTTACTTGTGAATGGTATGTGTGTTTTGATGTTTGAATACCTTATTTCAAACTAATCTCATTGTTTCAAAATGAAAAATACAACAATAACTATTCACAATAATATTTTTCAATGTCAAGATGTTTGTTGTAATTAACAAAGTGTATAACATGCCATTTTTCATTTTCAATGGCTTTCCATTTTTTGGGTAGTTACAAGAAAACCTAGCTAAAAGAACATGATAAATGGTAGTAGGATGGGATATGTGATAGTCTATAAGAGATCGACACATTACATCTTTAGAGTTATTTGGATAATTTCTAAGAAGATTTCTAGGTTTTAAGATAAAAGTTAGTTCATCAAGACAAGATGTGTTTACAAAATTACATGTTATTAAACAATGGTTTGATGGTAAGCATAATACCAATTGAACAAATTTTTATGTAGGCAATTTTTGATATTTTGCCATCACATTTTTAAGTGTATATAACATCTAGATAGCATCTATGTGTGTTTTTTCATGTTATTTTCTTATTTTCCTAAAATCATGAGTTATTTTTTAATTTTCCTTTGTCATATATGAACTAAAATTTGTTGCTACAACATATGCATTAAAAAAAGCTATCCATATATATTATCTACCACAAGTATGACATGTCTTTTATAGAATTATTGTTACATACCTATGATGGTGTGTGCTCAAGGAAAATAGTAGGCTATGTAATTGTTGTGTATTATTTCTTGGTAATAGGGCTTGGTCGTGGCCATGTCTTATAAAAACGTGTCAAAGTTATTTGAAGTAGTGTATCATTTTGTAGTTAGTAGCATATAAATTTATTTTGATGTTATAAGTACAAGATCATTTGATATTTTAGGTGGTGTTACTATTATTTTTTATCGCATTGAAAATTGTGGAAAATTGTATCTACTGTATCTTTGTTTTTTTTAAACTCTTAGTATGGAGGTGTATATGAAATTTTTGCACATCATTTTCTAGAGTATCAATATCACAAGTTATTTATTTTTATTTAAAATATACAATTTTTAAAATTGTATCCTTTCCATATATTGATGCATATTTTAACCACAACAACCAATGGTCATGATAATTTCTTCTATGTTCAAATTTAGTCACATAAAAAGAATCATTAATTTTTCTTAGGAAAAAATCATCATTGCATAACATCTATCTCAATATATTGACATGGTGGCTATAACAGTGTGTGCATGTAAATCTATATTTTATGTAAAAAAGGAAGCATCATCAAATTTAATGAAATTACCAAGACCAAGATATTTTTTTTCTTGAATGATTTACATATAATAGTTGTAATGCATCCATCAATGACTTCTAATATTGATCAGCACTTGTAAAATTCAAGACGAATGTTGGTGGTTCTAATTTATATATCATGGCAAAGGAATTCTTTTTAATGCCTTACATGTAATCAGGTGAGATGTGATTTTGTTTTAAATACATGTATCCAATTTATGATTGAATTAATTTCTCCAAATTGGGTTTGTCTTTGACATTTACACCTATAGGCTTTCTTCCCTTTAGTTTACCTTTTCTAATTCAAACCCACATAGTCTTTCCAACCTAATCTATGATTATTTTAATTATTTTTAAAAATAAGTTGGCAAGGTGATATGAAAAATTATGATTGACATGTAACAGTTACCATTGTGTTATTTTTTAATATGTAAATCTTGACATAATATCTTCATCACAAGTATTTTCAAATAAAATCGTTGGAAAGTTTATTTCTTTGAAGTTCTTATCTTTAAAAATGCCAAGCAGGGGAGTGTCTTTAACTGGTGAAATTACAACCACTTTTTAATGCAACAATCGATGTTGAGTCTATAAAAACATACACCAGGGTATCATTGAAAAAACTTCCACCTATATTAGAAGACATGCTTGTTTCATTATCTATATCTGATTTAGATTTGTTGGATGCATTATCACTATTTGCATTGTCCATTACAGCATTATCTACAAGTGGTTTCCAATCATCCTTAATCTTCACATTGTGAAAAATGTATAATTTTCTTGTGCATAGTTATTTTCATGCTTTTATGATGATTTGTAACTGAACAACCCATTATTTATATGTATTTTTATATTCTAAAAAACTTTGAAAAGTTACAAGAATTATTTTTTTCTCATCTATAAACCTGGGTAGTATGATTTGAATTTTACCAAAATATGATGGTACATTGATAATCAAACATTTTAGACAAATCTTTAGGTTCATATCGCCTAGGTCTCTTATCTATGAAAATGTTATTTTCAATGCAATAAATCTTTCTTGAAGATCTGATAGCATACATACATTTTTTAGTCTTTTATTTTATCTAATATTTATAGAAATTATAAATCTAGGAACCATTCCATTTTTCAATTTCTATTTTCAATTTACACATATTCTCTTTTTACAAATAGTTTTACTTATCCCTATTAAATATTATCACATGTCCTTTTATGTTTGATTAAAAAAATTCATACTATGCTGAAAATGTAACCATTTTCAAATATCATAAACATGTATGGTAATGTCACCAATTTTTTTTTGCAAATTTATATTGCTTTTCTAATAGCATTATTAGTAACTTTTTGTCCTATTGGCCTTTTACATGCAATTTTCAATGTTCAAAGCAAATACTTTTTTTCCAATATTGGGCCTATAGAATCTATAAAAATTTGGATTTGTTCTATAGTCTATTGTTTCATTATCAATGGTTTATAGTGTATATCATTTGTATTTGTTTTTTTAAAATGTTGTATATGGCATTTGAGTAAGAATGGTCATTATAAAATTTGACAATTTCTTGACTTATTGTTAACCATAGACATGTTGTTACTTTTAATCCATATGAAATCCATTGCATGAAAAATATTTTACCTTCTATTCCACTATTGTCATATGACAAAGCTATCCTGACAATGCATCCTTGATAATTTTCAATGGCTAGTATGCACTTGATAACATTGTATGCTAGATTTGTTTTTAAGTAGGCATATACTTTGATATCTATAGATAAAAAGTCATTGCAAAACAATTGTTTTGTATATCAACATAGAGACTATATGTCAAAAGTAGTTTTTTTAAATGACAAAAAACATTGAACATTCTATCACCATAGCAAGACATGTCTACCAACATTTTTGGTAAGCCATAAAACTATAAATTTATAGTATTTGCTTGTCAACAATAATAAATCATGTTACATGTTCTTGGTAAATTTATTGAAATATAATTGTTCATAATATTAATAAACAAGGTTCTAACCATGGAAAATAATATAATATAGAGGTAAATGTAAATTTTTATTATAGTGTAAGTATTTTCTCTTGTTCATCAAATACAAAACACAAATGGAAATACTGAGCAATTTAGACAACAAATTTATGAAAAAATTGTCTCTTCATAAACCATGTTCACATTTTTCCATTCATGCAGCTACTGATATTTTCATCTAATAAAATTATATGGCAATTTCAAGTACATGATGTAGTCTAAATATATCTACTAGATCTAGTTCAAGTTGCAAGGAATCGACCATGGTAAGCACTTATAACATGCTACAAGCCCTTTTTTCATAGTAAAGGTTGTTGAACATCAAATGTAAACAAAAATAAAAATAAATTAGATCTAAACAAATATAGTTTCAAAGGACAAATTAGACACAAGTCCATATCTAATTTCTCTTGGATATGATGTCTGTATTTTCTATAAGGAAAGTATTAGGATGAAAATCAAAGCACAGATATAGGTTACAATAACAGAGACAAGACATATAATTTAATAGAAAATTAATAGATAAAGAAGTATGTAGTTGGGAATTATTACATCACTCCCTTTCATTTACCTTGCCACCACTATTACTATGGCATTGAAGTTAAGGTTAGGGATCAAGCTATACCCTAAACCCATTTTTTCATTTATGTTTCCATGTTCAACTACTCTAGAGTACAAATTGAATGTAACTAAATAGAAACTAGGGTTGCACAAGTAAAATTTTTAAAAAGTATTGAAATATTTGGACAAAGTGAAAAGTGTGATGAAATCATTAGGAAAAGAAAAGGGTTGGAAATTGAGTGAGAAAGATCAATTGGATAAATCTAAAAATTAACTAAGGAGATTCTAGATTATTACAATCACAAATCTAACCAACTAACTGAACTGCATATCCAAAATCAAAACCTAAAAAATGAGTTGGAATGTGTTATTAGAGATAAAATCCAATTAATAGAGGACAAAGATGAAATAAAAAAATGAAATAAAATTTTCCCAATATAAATTTAAATATTTGAATAAACTTCATTTGCTCTTGGATAATTTAAAAATGAATTACATATCAAAAGTGAAGCCTCCAAAGAGATAATGACTATGAGTCAGATGTATCACTTTATTTTCATGGAACTATTGACCTAGTCTAAATTTTAGGAGCATAATATGGGGTATGTTGTGTCCTCCTTTAATTAAATCAATTATGTTTCAAAATGCATTCAAAATAACAACTTAATTATTGAAACTCTAGCTCCTTAGCATGTGGCCACTTTTATACCATAGCGTGTTTAATAAAAAGGATTACATAGCATAGTTTTGATCATTCATCCAAAGTAAGACATCATCATTCTTAGAAGATGAAACTCATTCAATTATTTTACATTTGTTAAGTTACTAATTTTATTACTTGAAAATGTCAACACTATCCATGATGCCAAAAACGATAACTTTAGAAGACATTTAAAACCACTAGGTGCAACATATAACTAAGTGTGATGAATAGATTCAATAAGTATATTACTCTTGTTACTAAGTTTTACAAGCAAAATGATAACATAAATTTAGCATTTATTTCTTTATTTCTTCAAATGCAGCACTCAATGGAATACATATTGATAAATTAGCTTTTGAATACCATATTTTCCCTCTCTATATTTTATAAAAAAATTATATTGCCTAGAGGAAGAGGTATAATTAAAATAAATCTATTATTATATAAATAAAGATATTTCATATTTTAGACCATATATTTAGTACATTTAATGCATACTCTATGTGCATAAATTCAAATAGAAGAGACTAACTAGCTTGCAAAAAAGCATGCCACCAATTTTTAAGTATATATTTTCTACCATAAACTAAATAGGCATATGCATATGTATATAATAGTTGATAAAAGTTTCAATTGGTTCACACTATTTTTTTACATAGTCAAAAAATATTTTTGAAAAGTACTTAACTTCTTCCAATTCAAATAGCTCAATCACAAATATGCAACAGATAAACAAATACATGATACCATTACTCCTAGAAATAGCTATAAAGGGATTGATAAGGAAAAGGAAATGATTTTATTCAACTGCAATAATGTAGTGAATGCCCTTGGTATCATAATAAAATAACATAGTCTTTACCCTAAATAATTAATGAAAATTTAAAACCTTAACTCTAATAATAAATTGGAATTGGAAAACACTGCAGGAATAACACCCTGTAGACCAACATCACATTCTCAAAGTCTTCATACTCCTAATACATAAGAACATTCTTGAAACCTTGAGATTTATTAAAATTACAAATCTCAGAGCTTAAAATTCATTTGGTGATCATTCCAGACCCCATCAATTCACTATCAAGGAAAACATTTATGAAAACCTCATATTTTATTATAACCCTGAAACATTATTTAAATATATTATTTATAAAACTATATTTTTATTATACAAAACAACCATCAAAATGAACATAGGTATTTTCGATCATCAAACAATAGATTATCACATAAATTTATCAAAAAAGTCTATAATTTAGAGAAGAAAACTCACCAAAACAAAACCCAAGCAAAAAAAGAAAATAATTATCTAACCCTAATGAAAGTCATACGAAGCCCTAGATTTCAAACCTAAAATCCCAATTTAATCAAGATCACATTAAAAGAGCTTACATCTAAAGTTTCTACACATGATACACAACCTACCAAAGCCAATAAAATCTTATCGCCCCAACCCCTCGATTTCTCTCCAATCTTCCTTGCTTCAATGAATGTAGCAAACTATAGCAAGCTTTAAATTTATTATATTTCTTAGCAGAAGAGGTATCATTCCAGTCAATATATTATTGGAAAAATCAAGATATTTCATATTTAATACCATATATTTAGTACATTTAATGCATGCTTTGTGTACTTAAATTCAAATGGAATAAACTAACTAGCTTGTAAAAAAATATGTCACATATTTTCCACCATTTAATTTTTACCATAAATAAAATAGGCACACAGACGTGTATAGAGTAGTAGGTAAAAATTTCTACTAGTTCACTTTTTTTTTGCACAGTCAAAAAACATTATTGCAAGCTAGTTAGCATGTTTCAATTCAAATAGTTCCTTTAGAAATATGCAATAGATAAATCAATACTTAATACCATCGCTCCTAGAGATAGCTATAAAGGGCTTGGAAAGAAAAAGCAAATGATTATGCTTAACTACAATAATGTAGTGAATGCCCTTGCTATCATAATAAAATAACATATTTTTTCCCTCAGGAAAAAATGATGGTGTCAAGAAAATAAATAATTGATAGAAATTTAGCAACTAAAGCTCTAATAGAAATCTACAATTAGAAAGCACTGCATGACTAACACCCTATAGATTGAGATCACATTATCAAAGCCCTTAGACTCCTAATCCATAAAAACATTGTTGAAACCATAAAATTTATTAAAATTATAAAGACCAGAGCTTAAAGTTCATTCAATAATCAATCCAAACCCTAGCAATTCACTATCAAGAAAAATATTCTGAAAACTCTCATATTTTACTTTAACCCTAAAAATATTTTAAATATATTATTTGAAAAATTAGGTTTTTCTCAAACACAACCACCATCAAAATGAACATAAGCAGTTTTCGATCATCAAACCACAGATTATCACATAGATGTATAAAAATGACCTACAATTTACAAAATAAAAAGAGCAAAATAAAACCCAAACACAAAAAAATTATTGTCTAAAACTGATGAAATCCATACAAAGCCCTACATTTCAAACCTAAAAGGCCAATTCAAGCAAGCTCACAGTAAAAAAACCTTACCTCTAACTCTTTGCACATGATACGCAACCTACTAAAGCCATTGAAATCTTGTTGCCCCAACCTGCTTATTTCTCTCTAGTCCTCCTTGCTTCAACAAACATAGCAAACCACAACAAGCTTCTATGGGCATCTAGATCTTTAAAACCCATTACACTTTTTTCTATCAACCAATCTCCCTTTCAATACCATACCATGCCAACAAATGCAACATTGATTGACAAAGTAGTACCAACATCTTCAAACCCCTCCTCTACCTGATGTGACATTAATGTGAAGTCTCAATCCAAGTAAAATGTCCCATAACATCTAAAAAATCTAGCCAATCAGCTTCAAGAAAATATTATTAATTTATCCACGCCGTTTCAAAAACTGCTCTTTGACTTTGTAAAAGTTTTACATTTTTTCTTTCTCAACTAATGGATGAAATTTGATTGACCACCACGATCAATAATAATTCCAAGTTAAACGCAAATGACTCCAAGAGTTTACCTCTATGACTTTTAGAAATTATTAATAGTTACTTCCCTCCATTATTGCATAGATTTAAACTGTGTGAAATTCTTCAAATATTTCATGTATTGAATCTATTGATTATCGACAATGGTAGGCAATTCAGCAGATGGAAGCTTTTTTCCCCACATGTAAAATGACCAATTCCTTGCACTGGAGATGATCAGATCCAACTTGAGGGTGTTTTTATACCTTTCGGCTGAACTGTTAAATCACCAAAGTTTTACACCTTTGCTCAATTTATCTATTACTACAACGAATTTATGTTCCTTTAGGTCAGTCTGGTTGTTTTGTTGCTTCTTCTGGGAGAGCAATAAAAGACAAATTCAATAGAGGGGGGCGTCTACCCAATAAAATTTTCTTGTCACAATCTATTAAAAAATAGCCATTTCATTTACCTACGATACCATCTTAAAACCAATGAAATTTTATATCTTGTTTCATAAAGTTTGCTAATACACAATATACCACAAAATTAATTATTGGTTTCAATCTAAAGATAGATTTGGTAGTGTGATCCTGAATAATTTTATTATACAATTGATTCTAGAAAAACACTATTTATGACTTGTATTATCATAACCACCAACTAAAGTGCACATATTATAATAAATATGAAGCTCAGAGTGGAAGCTTCAATGGTCACCTAAATCAACACTTGATTGAATCTTGCTATTCAATATTAATGTAATTGAAGATGGTAAACTTGTTAGAAACTCAAGATAATTTCTACACATGCATGTAGTAGCAGTTATCAAACAGTTAGTTAAACTGTTATAGAAGCAGTTAACATTCAGTCAGTTAACTAATAGTTAGGAATCAGTTAGTTTAAGTAGTTAACAATCAGTTTGTTGAAGTTAGTTTTAGAGGAGTTAAACAATTAGTTTATTTTTAGTTTAATTTGATAATAAAATCTATTTAAAGACCCTAAGGGTGTAGCATTTTAATAGCAGATCAAGAAAATCAATAAAGTTCTTGTTTTTTAGCATTGATGTAGCAATCTAGTGGTTTGAGTTATTGTTTTTTCTATTATTTGCTCTATTTTATGTTATCAAATTGGTATCAAAGCCAAGGAAACCCTAGTTAGGAAAGAAGCCAAGGAAGAGCGCAAAAGACAAGGAGAAGCACAGATTGGAGAAGTGCGCAATCAGCAAAAGTACGCAGTAGTCGCAGCCAGCAGGGAGCGCAGAGACTGACATCGGCAATCCAACTGACGTCAGCCGACAACACTGACCAACCTTAGAGGAGCCCATTGACATCAGTAATATTCCTGACCGACCTCATTAAAACAATTGACATTGATGACTGTGTGCTGAAATAACGAACCAAAATTTAGTCGCTTCAGCAATTGACATGGCAGTAAACAACAATATCTCTCAGCCTCAAATTCCCATTTTTAATGGTAAGAATTACAATTTTTGGAAAATTAAGATAAAAAATTTATTTTTCTCACAAGAAGTTTGGGATTTGGTAGAAAGTGGTTTTGTAGAACCATAGGACGAGGCAGCCCCATCTGGCATTAACTCAAGTACAAAAAGACGGGCTTAAAGAGAATAGGAAAAAAGATGCAAAAGCTTTATTTATAATCCAATAGGGACTAGATGAATCAATTTTTTCCATAGTAGTAGCAGCAACGAGATCCAGAGAGGCATGGAAAATCTTGGAGAATACCTATAAAGGCAATACAAAGGTAAAAATTGCTAAATTACAATCCCTTAGGTGAAGTTTTGAAAATTTGCAAATGAATGAATCAGAATCTATAGACCAGTTTATGGGTCAAGTGTTGAATATAGTGAATCAAATTAGATCTAATGGAGAAACTATCATGGATCAGAAGATTATAGAAAAAATACTTAGGAGTTTACCCAGTAAATTTGATGCAATAGTTGTAGCTATTGAGGAAACCAAGGATTTGGAACAATTATCTGTAGATGAATTAATGGGTTCTTTGCTAACACATGAATCTAGAATGAATAGGAATAACAACACTTCTCTTGAGAATGCTTTCAAGTTATAGGTATCATTTGGAAGAGGAAGAGGAAGGTCAAACTTCAGAGGAAGAGGCAGAGGTAGAACTGGAAGGAACACTCTGGATCAAGGCGAACACAGTAATCAAAACTATAGTAGTAGAGGACATGGCAACAATTACTTCCATCAAAGTTCACAGAGGCTTGATAAATCTAATATTCAATGTTATTATTTCAAAAAAATTGGACATTATGCAAGTGACTGCAGAAGGAAACAAGGATATGTGGACAAGCAGAATGTTAATTACATAAGTGAATTTAGTTTTAATCTAGTTGAATCTAGTTCTAATCTTGGAAGCTTATTTCTTACTTGTAATGTCACTCAAGAAAAAGCTAGAGATATATGGTTCTTATACAGTGGATGAAGTAATCATATGACAAGAAATAAAGAATTTTTTGCTAGTCTTGATGATTCTGTAAGATCTAAAGTTAAATTAGGAAATGATATCAAAGTGGATGTAATGGGTAAAGGTGTAATAAATGTTTTGGCAAAGAATGGTGAAAGAAGGTTTATACCTGATGTTTATTTTGTACTTGGACTAAAGCATAATCTTATGAGTATTGGAAAGTTAGTACAGAAAGGTTATACAGTATCTTTTATTGATAATGTTTGCACAATACTGGACAAGTTTACAAGTGACATGTTGATAGGAAAAGTGGAGATGACCAAGAATCGAATGTTCCCTCTTCGAATTCAGTGCATCCAAGGAGAAGAGGAAGCCCACTTCAAAACCATGAAGCTAGACCAATCATGGATATGGCACTTAAGGTATGGACATTTACATTTTGGAGGTTTGAATTTGTTATAGAAGAAAAATATGGTGAAGGGTTTACCACCAATAGAAAAGCCAGGAAGTTCATGTGACAATTGTATTCTGGCAAAATAGCATAGAGAGAGCTTTCCAATAGGAGCCTCATATAGAGCAAAGGTAATATTGGAGCTAGTCCATAGTGATTTATGTGGACCAATGCAAACTACATCACTTGAAGGTAGTACTTATTTTCTAACCTTCATTGATGACTTTAGCAAAAAGACATGGATATATTTTCTCAAAAATAAGTTTGAAGCCTTTGGAAAGTTTAAAGAATTCAAGGCAATGGTTGAAAAGTAGAGTGGCCGCTACATGAAGGTACTTATATCAGATAGAGGAGGTGAATATATGTTTAATCAATTTCAAGATTTTTGCAGATATCATGGCATCAAAAGGCAATTGAATACAAGGTACACACCATAGCAGAATGGTGTAGTAGAAAGGAAGAATAGAACAATCATGGAGATGGCTAGAAGCATGTTGAAAGCCAAACACTTGTCAAATGAATATTGGGCAGAAGCAGTAGCATGTGCAGTGTATATTTTGAATAGAAGCCCAACAAAGAGTGTCAGAGATCAAATTCCACAAGAAGCATGGAGTGGTAAGAAACATAGTGTACATCATTTCAAAAAAATTGGTTGTATTGCATGTTCTCTTATACCATCTAAATTGAGAAGAAAACTTGATGATAGAGGTGAGAAATGCATTTTTATTGGCTATAGTGAAGAATCAAAGGCTTATAAGTTGTATAACCCTATTTCAAAGCAAGTGATTATTAGCAAAGATGTTGAATTTAAGGAAGAAGAAGCATTGGATGGTAGCACCATCACAATTGGAGCACCAATTCCACAGAATGAAGAAAAATTTGAAGAACAAAATTTACAAGATGGAAAATCCTCTCCACAAGCAGGAACAAGCACTCCAATAAGAACACCTAGGAGGTATGAAAAAGGTGAATCATCTGGACATGCATGTCACCCTACTCCAAATTCACAAGTAAGTGATGAATCAGATCCAACTCTTGCTACTTTAAGATCAAGAATTAAAGGTAAGAAAATGATAAATTTGAATGAGATATATAATCAAGAAGAAGAGAAATTAGATTTGGTTTCAAATTTTGCTCTTTTCACTCATGATCCTATGTATTATGAAGAAGCCGTTATTGAGGAACATTGGAGAAAAGCAATGGATGAGGAGATGAATGCCATTGAAAGAAATCAAACATGGGATCTAACTACTCTACCTAAAGGTAAGGATTGTATAGGAGTCAAATGGGTTTATAAGACTAAATTTGATGTAGATGGAAATGTTGAAAAAAACAAGGCAAGGTTAGTAGCAAATGGATATTGTTAGAATGGTTTTATCAATCGCTGCTCAAAATAATTGGTATGTATATCAAATAGATGTAAAATCAGCTTTCTTGAATGGTTTTCTAGATGAAGAAGTGTATGTGAAACAACCCATAGTTTATAAAGTGCAAGGACATAAAGAAAAAGTCTATATATTGAAGAAGACCCTTTATGGTCTCAAGCAAGCACCAAGAACATGGTATAGCAGGATTGATTCATATATGACAAACAATGGATTCAGTAGAAGCAATAGTGAGCCTACTTTGTACACAAAATTCAACAAAGAATGTCAGATTTTAATTGTGTGTTTATATGTTGATGATTTGATTTTCACTAGAAATTTGTCTATAGACACTTTTAAATCAGTAATGAAGAAAGAATTTGAAACGACAGATTTGGGATTAATGAAGTACTTTTTGGGTATAGAAGTTGTACAATTAGAGAAAGGAATTTTTATCTATCAAACTAAATATGCAAAGGATATGTTAAGGAGATTTAAGATGTTGAATTGTAAACCAGCACCTACACCAGTTGCTACAGGGACCAAACTTAGCAAAGAAGACCAAGGGTCTAATGTTGATTCAACAACATTCAAAAGACTAGTTGGTAGTTTGATGTATCTTACAGCTACTAGACTAGATATCATGTATGGGGTCAGTTTAATTTCAAGATTCATGGACTCACCAAAAAACTCACATTGGCAAGTTGGAAAAAGGATATTGAGATATGTCGCAGGAACTACTGAATATGGAATTTTATATTTCACAACTAAATATTTTAGTTTGATTGATTTTACTGATAGTGATTTTGCAAGTAGCGTTGATGACAAGAAGAGTACTTCTGGACATGCCTTTTTTTTAGGCATAGGTGTGGTCACATGGGCATCCAAAAAGCAACCTATAGTGACACTTTCATCCGCTAAAGCAAAGTATGTAGCAGCCACATCAGCAGCATGTCAAGCAACTTGGATGAGAAGAATATTGAAATATTTATTACAAGCATAGAAGAGTCAACACCAATCTTTTGTGACAACAAATCAGCAATCGCATTGTCAAAAAATCATGTTTTTCGCAAGAAGAGCAAGCACATTGATACAAGATTTCATTTTATCAGAGAGTTAGTGAACAATGAAGAAATCCATTTGAAGTTTTGTAGATCTAAAGATCAATTGGAAGATATATTCACAAAGGCATTAGCAAAGGAGACCTTTGATTATATAAGACAAAATTTAGGCATTGTAAATGCTGAAGTTGTTAATGGTAGAAATTAAGGGGGGGTATTAGAAACTCAAGATAATTCCTACACATGCATGCAGTAGCAGTTATCAAACAGTTAGTTAAACTATTAGAGACGCAGTTAACATTCAGTCAGTTAACTAATAGTTAGGAATTAGTTAGTTTAAGTAGTTAACAATCAGTTTGTTGAAGTTAGTTTTAGATGAGTTAAACAATGAGTTTATTTTCAGTTTAATTTGATAAGAAAATCTATTTAAAGACCCTAAGGGTGCAGCATTGTAATAGCAGATCAAGATTTTCAAGAAAATCAATAAAGTTCTTGTTTTTTAGCATTGCTGTAGCAATCCAGTGGTTTGAGTTATTGTTTTTTTTTTGTTATTTGCTCTGTTTTATGTTATCAAAACTTGTTTTAGCTTTAATCGCCATTGTTTTGTTGCAGGCTGCAGATTGTAAGAAAAAGCTTCAAAAGCCCTTTATGAATTTGGTGTTCCATTATCACGTTATACTTTATGATTGCTCAAATGCTCATAATGCAACTTCTGCGAAGGTGGGAGCGGCTCAGGGCTTCTACGATTCCCCTTACGCGCCTGGCACTTGGATTGCCTTGACAGTTGTGCTAAATTCTACAGAGCATAAAGGCACGATCACCATGGCTAGAGCAGATGCCTCCATCGTGGACAAGTATAGGTATTTATCTGTAGTGGGTGGCACTGGTGATTTCTTGATGGCAAGAGGAATAGCTATTATTTCCACGGACAAAGTAGATTTTGGGGCTACTTTTTTCCGTCTGTTCTTCAATATCACTCTCTATGACTGTTATTGAGAGAAGACACTTTCTGGTACTTGACACTGTCAATGATAAAATTGTTTGCATATTCTGTCCACAGTCAAGGGTTTGACTAATAACTTGTTCTCTTCTCGGACTGAATGGTGTGTTGTTTTAATGGTAAAGTTTAAATAATTGGTGATTAGTGTTAATGTATCTGTTGTTTAATATTTTTAAGGTGTTGGTGAATTTTAGGTGGCATGCATTTAATATTATTAAATGTAAAGTATAGGTTATGTATTTTTATATATTTTAAACATTCAAAGATATATAAATTAAAATATGAATTGTAAATTTTTTTATGTTTCCATAATTTTATATAATACCTTTTTTTTATTAAAATTAATTTAAAAGATTAATTATTTCTTTAAAACATATTGTTATTCTTATTAATTTGAATTAGTAATGAATAAAGAATTGTTTAAATCAATAATGGGTATTATATTTTGAAATAACAAACTCATTAGATTAATCACTTACTTATTTCTCATGACTTATCAATAATGAAAAATAATCACATATAATTTTTGTTTTCTTTCCTTAAAACAAACTTTGGGAATAGATTCATAGAGAAGTTTTATGATGGTAATGGAAAACATTTCATATACAATATTATGAATCAACTAGATTAATCACTTTACTTGTTTTTCTTGATGTATCATTAAAGAAAAATAATTATATATAATTTACTCTTTTTTTTTTTTCTTAAAATAAATCTTGGGAATAGATTCATAGAGAAGTTTTAAAGTGGTAATGGAAAAGATTTTCAATACAATTTTATGAATCAACTAGATTAATCACCTCACTTGCTTCTCTTGACCTATTTATAAAGAAAAATAATCCCATATAGTTTTTTATTTGTATTTTTTCTTAAAGTAAACATTGGGAATAGATTATTAGAAAAGATTTAAGGTGGTAATGGAAAATATATTCTATATAATTTTATAAATTAATTAGTTTAATCACCTTATTTATTTCTTCATATTTAATGTGTATGCTCCTTCAAGCCCAATTGCTAAATACATAATGTGGAAGGAAATAGTAATGGTTTTGAATTATTTTCAAGATGAATAAATTATGTTAGCAGGTGATGTCAACTACATCTTAATAGTTGATGAGAAAATATGTGGGATTCAGAGAAATATTCAATCCCAGAATTCATTAAATTTATGATTGAAAACAATATTTGAGACGTTTGGATTAAATCTAGATCTTTTACATGGACTAATATAAGAGCTAGTTTTGATAACATTATTGAATGAATTGATATATTTATGGTCTCAAATCATCAGTTAAATTAGATCTTGATCCTTCAATCAGACAATATAGAAGTCTCAAGGTTTGACTATTTACCTATATCCCTCACTATTAAAAGAGACAAATCACCTTTTGGAATACCCTTTAGATAAGAATTCATATGGGTAAAGGATCCAAATTTGATGGACCTTATGAAAGACTTTTAGAAGGAACCAAGCCCTAGAGGCAGCACCAAGATGTTTATCATATTTCATAAGATGAAAAATGTAAGATAACACCTTCAAAAATGGAACAAGGAAGTTTTTGGGAACATATTTAGGGAAAAATAATTGATTTTGATATTTAGAGCCTTCAAGACCAAGTGTATAGGGTTAGTCATGTCAAAACCTCACTTCACATGGAAAATAAGGTAAGTACAAAGCTAAACTCAATTTTGGTAAAAAGGGATAATTTATAATTAAAAAAAATTGTGAGTGGTGGCTTAAGGAAGGAGACCAAAATGTAAATTTTTTTCACCAATCTACATTGGCTACTCATAAGTATAACAGTATTAAAAAATCAAAACTACTAGTGGTCCTTTTATAGAAGATTTGTATGCGATTAAAAAGGAGGCAACCCATTTTTTAAAAAACTTCTTAAAGTACTCCTCTAAAAATTTTACTTTGGAGAAATAGGAATTTATGTATCTTATTCTAGGAATTTTCAATGATAAATAGAATGTTTATCTAATGAAACCTTTCACACAGGAAGAAATCTAGACTATGCATTGGAGCACGGATAATGATAAAGCCCGAGGCCCTAATGGGTTCCATTTGGGATTTTTTAAACACATTCGGGAAATTATAAAATAGGATATCCATAAATCTACCAATGAATTTAGATTATTGATAAAATTTCCAAAGGATTTGAGTTTCACATTTCTATATCTTATCCTTGAGAAATGTAATATAAACTCTTTAGATAACTTCATACCTATAGCCTTGTGTAACACCATCTATAATTTTATCTTGAAAGCCTTGAAAATCGTCTCAAAATCCTCCTTCCTCTTCCTATTTCATAACAACAAGGTGGCTTTATCTATAATAGACAAATCATAGATGGAAATCTTAATTTGCATGAGCTAATTCACTTAGCTAAGTTGAATACGAAAGTGTTAATGAGAATCAAAATTTATATTATTAAAGTGTATGATAAGGTTATTTGGATTTTTATTTTAAAAATAACTAATAATATTGGGTTATCATGAGCCTAGTGTGATTGGATATATTCTTATGTCTCTACACCTATGTTTTATGTTCTTATAAATGAATTTTTAGATATATTTTCAATGTATTCATAGATCTCCATAAAGAATATCTTACCTCTCCCTACCTATTGATCACCATGGTAGAAACCCTAGTTAGAGAATTTTTAAAGGAAAAATAACTAAATCTCATTAGTTGATTCAACATTACTAATAATATAAACTTTTCTCATTGTCAGTTTATGGATGACACAAATCTTGGAAACTCTACTCATAATCGATGAGTTACAATTCTAAAGAAAATTATATAAACATTTATCAACATGCTTTGGGTCAGGAGATTAACCTCTTGAAATCTAACATTTTTCTCCACACTTTGTCTCACACACACAAAAAAAGATAAATAAAATTCCTAGATTTTCTTTAGGTTCTTTCCTTAGAAAATAAATTGGGATTCCCCTATTTGATGGGTGGTAAAAATAATAAATTTATCATAATATGACCATAATATTCCAAAATACATTAGCTCCTTGTAATGTAGAATGGCTCTCTTGTGATAGAAAAATTACCAGATAATGAAACTGAAAACTATCAAGATAATAAAATTACGAATAGGCTAAGATCTAACACAATAACATAGAATTGATTCATATTGAATGAATTAAAATAATTAAAAACCTAAACCATTCTTAAATAATCCTCAACTCAAAATTTAGATTTGACATGAAAAAATTCAAAAAAACTAAAATCTAAAAAAAGGGTTTATTTTTAGCAGTTGCTATTTATAGTAAGTTTCGCATGCAAGTGCACGTGGATCTAAAAATATCCCTAAATACTCTAAAAAATATAATTATCCTATGGTAATAAATTCAATTTAATTTTATGTTCACTTCTAAGAATATATAGTTTCTAAAAATAAAAAATTCTCAAAAAAAAACCATTAAATGTTAATGTCAAACCCTTAGATGATCACATATGGCCTCAAAAAAATATTTAAATCAAATTTAAGTAGATAGAGAGGCTTAAAACAACATCAAAATTTTTGAGATGGTTGTTTTGGTGCATGGAAGAGCTCAAATTGAGCTATGGGCCAAAATTTATGGCCTCCAAAAGATTGGCCTATTTTTTCTACATCATTCTCCTCTAGTTGAAAATAACTCAACTCCTATGAGTTGGCTAAATTATACTATTGCCATT
The DNA here is from genome assembly GCA_037957365.1 of Torreya grandis. Lineage (NCBI taxonomy): Eukaryota > Viridiplantae > Streptophyta > Pinopsida > Cupressales > Taxaceae > Torreya > Torreya grandis. The sequence continues at coordinate 1,922,823 of JARHVA010000707.1, read as the reverse complement.
TGTATTTATCAATATTCTTCAGCTCCCATTCTATAATCTAAGTTTCATTTTCTTGTTGCAATCCTTCCCATTGCACCAAATACCTATTATAATTCCCTTGCCTTGTGCTCATTGTCTTCGTATCCAAAACCTGCACTATTTTTTCTTTCTTCTTCTTTGAAACCTATTGCTCTCAATTTTCTTCTTCATTTTTGTCATCTTTCCCATATTATCCATGTAACTCATATAAATTTGAAACATTAAATAATGAGGATATATCAAAATTTTATGGTAAACTCACCTCATCAGCATTGTCATTAATTTTCTTCTCAATTTTATATGGTCCAATTTTCTTGAACTTCAACTTGTTGTACGTTATTTTTAAAAATATTTTTTTCCTCAAGTAAACCATTACCAAATATCCTTCTACAAATACCTTGGATATTGTTTTGACATCTACTAATGATTTATATTTCTCATTACTTTATTGCAACTTTATACTTATTCCTTGCTACTATTGTATATACTCTACAAATTCTTCTACATCATCACTAATTCAATCTGCAATTGGCAATTGAGAAAAATATATAATACCCATAGGATTTCTCCCATAAAAAAATTGAAATGGTGAATTTTTTGTTGATCTATTCACTGAACTATTATATGAAAACTCTGCTTATTGTGAAGCCAAGTCCCATTGCTTGGGCTTCTCTCCCACTATGCATCTCAACAAATTTCCCAAGCTCCTATTCATAACTTCTATCTGTCTATCTATTTTTTGCTGATATGAACTACTAAATTGTAGTTTAATACCCATATTATTCCACAAATTCTTCCAAAAATGACTTAAAAAATCCATTTCCCTATCTAAAGTAATAGTTTTTGGAACACCATGCAATCTCATAATATCCTTGAGAAATAATTACACAACTCTAGTGGCATCATTGCTTTTCTTACATGAAATGAAATGAACCATTTTATAAAATCTATCTATAGCAACAAAAATTGAATTGTTACCTCTCTGTGTGTTTGGTAATCCTAACACAAAATCCATACTCAAATCTATCCATGATCCTCTTGGAACTGATAATGACATGTATAGTCTAGTATTCTATGCATGTCTTTTATCAACATGACATATTCTACACCTTGAAACATACCTTTTCACATATCTCTTCATCTTTGGCCAAAAATACTTTTCCTCCACTAAATATATTATCTTCATCTTACCAAAATGTAGAGCCAAATCACCACTATGCAATTATGATATTATATTGTCTCATAGAGACCTAACTAGACTGAATAACTATTTCCCTTTAAAGAGATAACCTTCTTGTATAAGATACTCGTCGTGAATAAAAACTATCTCACCTATTAATGGATTCTTGCACTACTCAATTAGCTTACCAAAATATGGATCAATATCATATATTTATTTGATAGCTTCAAACCCAACTACTTCACTCACCACATTAGTTAATAATGCTACTATCATACTCAATACATCAGCTACTTGATTCTATTTTTCTAATTTATGTTTCAACACAAAAGTATACCCCTATAAGAAAGAAACCCACTTGGAATGCTTACTATTCAACTTCTTTTTTGAATTCACATACTTCAAAGCCTCATGATATGTAAATAGTATAAACTCCTTATATACCAAGTGATGACTTCAATGTTTCAATTTTTGTACAATTTCATAAATTTCAACATCACAAGTAGAATATTTCATTCTTACTTCATTCAATTTATCACTGAAATATGTTATTGGCTTTCTTTCTTGACTCAGCACAACACTAATTACCGCCAATGAAACATCACAATCAACCTCAAACACTTTGATAAAATATGGTAATGATAAAATTAGTCTTTTTATAATCTTCTTCAAAAATTCAAAGCTTTCTATGGTTTTTCTAGTCCATGCAAATTATTTCCCTATCATGCAATCTTTTATTGGTGCCACAATAATACTAAAACTTTTAATAATTTTTTTGTAAAAAGTTTCTAAACCATGGAAACTTCTTATCTCTATAATGCTTTTTGGAATAGGCCATGCATAAATTTCATGTATCTTTTCTTCTTCCATTTTAACACCATCTATTGAAACTACAAATCACAAAAATACCAAACTATTTTACATAAAACTCCACTTCTTCAAATTTGCATATGTTTCATTTCTTAACGAATCCATTACCATTTTAAAATGATGTGTCTTTTAGTCTTACTAAATATCAAAATATCATCAAAATAAATAACCAAAAACTTACCAACATATTCTTGTATCACTGTATTCATCACTCTCATAAATGCGCTAGGTGTATTACATAATCTAAATGGCATCACCATCCACACATATAAGCCATCCCTAGTCTTGAATGCAGTTTTCCACTCATCTCCTTCATGAATTATTATTTGATAATAACCACTCTTTATATCAATCTTCGGAAAATAGTTTTCTCCTATAATTACATCCATCATATCATCTAAATGAGGTATAGGAAACCTATAGTTTATTTTAATTTTGTTTATTGCTCTACTATCCACACACATTCTCCATCTTTTATCTTTATTTGGAGTTAACAACATTGGTGTTGCACATGGACTCATACTCTCCCTTATCACCTTATTTCTTAGTAATTTAATAACCTATCTATTTAATTTTGCATTTTCTGTTGGACTCATCCTATAAGTTACTTGATTGGATAGAGCTGATCCTGGAATCAAATCAATGTGATGATGAATATCTCTCTTTGGTGGTAAACTATATGGTAACTCATCAGGCATAAAATTTTCATATTCTTTCAACACTCTTGCTTCTTCTATTGGTATTGGCACCATTTATATTTCTTCATTATTTTCTACTAATACATAACAATAAACTGCCACATTTATATCTTGGATAAATTCTTTTCTAGAGGGAATGCTTTACATCTTCTCTCCCTGTTTAAGAGGTAAGAAAACTACCTTTGTACCATATTTCCAAAAAGTGTATGTGTTCTTTTCTCCATCATGAATTACTTTCCTATCAAATTTCCATGGTCTCTCTAATAACACATAGCATGCATCCATTGGAACAACATCACCATATTTCATCATTATAATTTTTTCCTATAGAAAACCTGATTAAGCACTTTTTATCTAATGTAACTTAATTCCATTTATTAAACCATGAAATATGATAAGGAATATGATTTTTTTCACATTGTAAATTTAATTTCTCTATCATTTTTTTAGAAACCATATTTTCACAACTACCACCATCTACAATTACTTTGCATACCTTTCCACCTGAACTACATCTTGTTCAAAAAATATTTGATCATAGCCATGCATCACCACCTTATTTATTATACACTTGTTCCTTCTTTAGATCGATCATGTTTTTTATCATCATGAGATTATCTTCAACATTTTTTGGTGTAACTTCAATATTTCTCTCTTTTATTTCAGCCTCAACTAGATTTACTCTTGGGTGATCTTCTTGCCTTCATTCTTGATCTTGATAGTCTGGACACTCAAGTGCTCAGTTCCCTTCTTATATACATCTATAATAGACATAATATCTATACTAATCTAGAAACCATCCTATAACACCACCATAACTTTATCCTCTCTGAAATCCTCTTCCTCTTTGTTGGTATTGAAAACCTTATCTATTATCATCTTTCTTTTTTATACCACATAATTATTCACCTCTATTGGTATTAGATCCACCTTTGGTGGTATTAAACCCACCTCATGCCATATTTGGAGGGGATCCACCTCTTCTTGTACAAAGATATTATCTTTTGAAATTCTATCTATTTTGTTTTTCTTCTACCTTCAAAGCTAATCGATAAGCCTCCTCCATGCATAGTATTTTATGCATGCTTAATTAATATTGAATAGAAACTTTCAAGCCATTTACATACATTTTAGCCATATTATATTTTATTTCATCATGTTCCACTCATATGGAAAGCTTATAAAATTGATTTGTATATTGTGATCTATTTTCCTCAAATTTTGAAATCTTTCGTATAACATTTGTACATAATCCACAGGAAGAAATTTATCCCTTAAATTTTTCTATATTTTTTTCATGAATTAATCTTCTTTTTACCTTGTCTATGTCTTTCTTTCTACAGGTGATCCCACTAAATCATTGCATGACCTTTCAATTCCGTGCATGCAAACTTTACCTTCTTGTCTTCTCTCATAATCTTCCACTCAAAGAATTTATCCATGCTATGCACCCAATCTATCAACTCCTCTGGTTTTAAACTACCTCCATAATCTGGAACATCAACTTTTTTTCTTTTATTTTTTCTTTATAAATATTGAACCATCCTCTCTTCCATTGATGGTGGTTACTCTTATTATTCTTCTTGTTGTTGAATTTCTTCATCACAATTGTGTCTTCCTCATCACCACCTTGTCTTCTTATTGATTGGTGATACCCTTGGTTAATTATTTCACTTGACTCTATAGGTATTGTATATTTTGGTTCATCTATGCAATACATCCTTATCCTCTCACCATTCTTTACTCCTCTAATATTCAAACTTTCCTTGATATCAGATAATGAAATTGAAAACTATGAAGACAATAAAATTACTAATAGGCCAAGATCTAAAATAATATCTTAGAATTGATTCATATTGAAGGAATTATAATAATTACAAACCTAAATCATGCTTAAATAAGCCTCAAATTAAAATTTAGATTTGATATTCAAAAATTCAAAAAAACTAAAATCTAAAAGAAATGTCTATTTTTAATAGTCACTATTTATAGTAAGTTTCACATGCAAGAATGTGTAGCTGTAAAAATCTATTTAAATTATATAAAAACTATAATTAGCCTATGAGATGAAATTGAACTAAATTTGACATTTGGTTCTAAAAATATATAATTTCTAAGAATATAAAAATCTTTAAAAATCATTAAATGTTAATTTTAGACCCTCATGATCACGTGTGGCCTCAAAAAAAAATAAAATAACTCTAATTAGATAGATAATCTTAGGAGAGCATCGATCTTTTTAAGATGGTTGTTTTGGTATGTGGAAGAACTCAAATGGAGCTTCAAGTCAAAATTTATTGCCTCTGGAAGATTGGCCTATTTTTTCCACATCAATTAACCTCTTAAAATCTAACATTTTTCTCCACACTTTGTCTCACACACAAAAAATAAATTAAAATAAAAAATTTAGATTTTCTTTGGGTTCTTCTCCTAGCAAAAAAATTGGGATTCCCCTATTTAGTGGGTAGTCAAAATAATAAATTTGGGATAATATGACCATAACCTTCCAAAATAAATTGGCTCCTTGTAATGTAGAATGGCTCTCTTGAAATGGAAAAAATCTAATAATTCAAGTCATTATCTAAGAAATTCTACTCTATATGATTTTAGTATCAAAATAACCAATTAGTTTCAAATCCAAGTTAGCTATTATTATTTTAAAAAATTGTGAAATGGTCATTTGAAGTCTAATAAAATTGATTTAGTGTAATGGGAAGAGGTTTGCTTACCTAAATAAGAAGGTGGGGTAGGAATTAGAAATCTATTCATGTTGAATGAAAATCTAGGAGCAAAAAATGTAGTAGCTAACAACTCATATCTATTCCTCACAGTTATCCAATAACTTGTGATACAAATTAGATCAGTTCGCACACTCAGGGACAAGTGGATTCTCTTATGGAATACATCTGATCAACTATAACCTTCAATTTTTGGGCATGATTTAGACTAGACAATGTCCATTCTAGCCTTAAAATGCCCATTTGGACATGTTTCCATAAGTTGGTCATCAATTAGGCTCACGAGTTAGAATATATAGCTCCATTGACCAGCTTTTATCCCATTATGAAAGATTTGGTTGCAATAGAAACCTCATTTTCATATCTCACCTATCTCACATAAGATATAATACTTCTATGACTTATTACATGATTCATCCATGCATGTTTAAGAGCTGATGGTTCATCTCTATCCCTCATAATTCTCCTTTAATCCATGACAAAAGTTCACTTCATTTGCACACTTAGGGTCAAGTGGATTCTCTTAAGGGATGCATCTGATCAATTTCAACCTTCACTCCTAGGGCATGACCAAGACTAGACAATGGACATTCTAGAATTAAAATTACCATCTAGATGTGTCCACTTAGATGGTTTAATTATTTCACAGCTAAATGTCTTAGAATGGGCCCCTATTATCCAATTTTTGGCCCATTCTAAGACATTTAGCTGTGAAATAAACCTCATTGCTATGTCTCACTATATTTTAGTTAGAGACAATCGTCACAATATTTCTTAGAGGACTCATCCATGCATGTGTAGGAGTTGACAGCTTATCTCTAGCCCTCACAATTCTCCTACAATGCACAATGGAAATTCACTCATTTTACACACTCAGGGATGAGTGGATTCTCTTAAGGGATGTATTTGATCAAATATAATCTTCACTCTTGGGGCATGAAAAAGATATAAAAATGGTCATTATAGACTTAAAATTATAATCTAGACATGTCCATGTATATCGTTTATCTATTGGGAAAATTACTTAGGATATTCAACCCCCACTGACCAACTTTTGGCCCATTCTAATAAATTTGACTATGAGAGAAAATTCATTGCCACATCTCACCCATTTTGAGTTATAAAATATCCTTCTAGTATTTCTTATAGGATTTTACTTTCACATGTAAGATATAACCATTTGTCTCTATCCATCATGGTTTCTTGCAATGGATGATGAAAGTTTACCCAGATTTCACACTCAAAGATGAGTGGATTCTCGTAAAGGATGTATATGATCAACTATAGCCTTCACTCCTGGGGTCTAATCAAGACCAAAAAATGGTTGTTTTAATCTTAAAATTCCCATCCAATTGTGTTTACATTGATGATTCATCAATTGGGATAACAAGTCACAATATATGCCCCCTACTAACCAACTTTTAGCCCATTCTAAGATATTTAGTTGTGAGAGAAACCTCATTTCCACATTTCACCCAACTTGAGTTAGAGAAAATCCTACTAGGATTTATTATAGGACTAATTCATGCACATGTATTATTTTATGGTTTATCCCTATCCATCATTGTTTTCTTAAAATATGTGACAAATTTTTGCTCAATTTGCACTATCAGGGATGAGTGGATTCTCTTAAGGGATGTGTCCAATCAACTATGGCCTTCACTCTCAGAGCATGATCAAGACCAAACAATGACCATTATAGCCTTAAAATACCCATCTATATGTGTTTGTAAAGAAATTTCATTGATCGGAATAATGATTCATAATATATGTCCCCCATTGACTAGCTTTTTACCCATTCTAAGAGATTTGGCAACAAGAAAAACCTCATTGATGCATCTAGCCCATCTTAATTTAGAGATAATCCTCTTTGTATTTATTACAGTAGTCATCCATGCATGTGTAAGATATATTAGCTCATCTTTATCCCTCACAGTGATCTTACAATGCATGAGGGAAGTTTACTTTGTTTGCACACTTAGAGATGAGTAGATTCTCTTAATGGATACATCCAATCAACTACAACCTTCACTCTCAGGGCATGAATGAGATTGGAAAATGGTCATTCTAACTTTAAAACACTTATCTAGATGTGTCTATGCATATGGTTCATATATTGGGGTAACAAATCACAATATATGGCCTCTACTGACCAACTTTTAGCCCATTATGAGAGATTTGGCCACAAGAGAAACATCATTGTTGAGTCTATCCCATTTTGAGTTAGATAAAATCCTCTTGGTGTTTCTTAGAGGACTCATTTGTGCATGTGTATGAGCTGACGGTTCATGTCTATCCCTTATAGTTATCCTAAAACATGTGAACTAATTTGGAAGAGGATATTAACTAAAATTAGGCATTGTAATCTTTATAAAGATTTGAACTGTCTGATATGCATCAAATTCACTAAGAAGGAGACATTGAAGACCTTCAAAAAGTATGAAAAGACAAAATTATAAGAGGTTATTATAGACCTTTGGTGTTGAATAAAATCTTCTAACCTTTTTGGAGGAGTTGAAGAAAATGAAAATAGACCTTAAGTAGGTCTCAAAGGTGAGTGAAGTATATATAATTTTATAGCCTCTCAACCTTGCACAGACCTATCTAAGGTTAACCTAGGGCTTCTAAATTATAACTGGAATATCTTTTGTTCTAAGCCTTAAAATTTATTAAAATCTAGAAATTTAGTATAAATTATAAAGTTATTTAATATTAATAACGTTTTAGACTATTACAAATTCATACTATATGGTTTTCTGAACTGTTTCATTATACTAGACCTAAAGAGGCCTAATTGGCAAAAGAGTGAGTTGAGTTAGCTAGTTTTCATGGAGAGTTGGTTCATAAAACTTTCATTGAGTTGAATAAGGATAATTATTACTTGAAAATGTCTTGTGCCTGATTAGAAACTTTGTTTCTTGTTTGTACCTACGAGGTTTACATCTTTTAAGGGCCACTAGAGAAGGAGGCTTGAAGAAGGAAGGTTTAGTTGAGTTAGGAGTTCTGACTTGAGGATTATGTTGTTATATTAGATGTATGTAAGAGATATAATGAGAAGGTATATGTTCTTATATGTACTAGAAGGATGTCTAGAGTCATTGAACTATAAATGACATATTTAGGCCTTGAAACTATGATAAATAATAAGTAAGTTTAGAATAAGATTAGGAGTACAATTATGAGAGTAGATTTGAGATTATGGGGATGATGATAAGAAGGAGAGAATTCAGAGGAAGGTAGAGAGTGACAAATTTTTAAAGAGAGACTAAGAATTATATGCATTCTATGCATGAAGGTAGCTATTGAGTTCACTATGTGTGTGGGAGGATGATATTTTCACTAAATAGGATGATATTGATAAAATGTATGATAATTTTCATGATAAATAAGGAGGTCAAGGGAGAAGTAAAAGACCTACTATCCATGCAAACGATCAGAACAAGTAAAGAGGAGATTCAAATTAGAGATTAGAGCTACGTGAATTTCTAATGTAAGTTTATGTTCCATTTACATCAGCTATATATTTTTCATTTACATTATAAGACCTTAAACATAATAAATTCAATTCTAAGTCATGTATTACAATATATTGTTATGAATTTATCTAAAAACATCAAAAACTCCTTATTAAAAATTTGAATTTAGTGTTAGAGGGGAAATATAAACACTCCCTAATTGAACTATTACAAACAAATTGAATCCATTATAGGATATTTATTACTAAAAAACACAATATATACACCCTGAGAAATGATTCTCTTGATTCACTTGATGTCCTTTGGTACTTCTTACTCTTTTACTTTGAACACACTTTATCTAGGTCTGATTTTCAATGAGTTTATTATGAATTTTCACCTAGACTATCACTAATATATTATATAATATGAGTGGAGGTATATATTTATTTAAAATTAGTAAGAAAATAATTTTAATTTCTGGTTTCTTAAGAGATTAGGTCCAAAACTCTAGAACCCTATTTTAGGCATCTATGCCTAGTAGATCATTCAATAAGTCAAAATACTAAATCCACCTTTACATACCCTCAAATATAATTTATCAAGGTTATTAAAAAATAAAAAATTGAATAAATACTCTGAATAACGTTTTTACATCATTAACAAGAAATCTCACCCTAATCCATACTCCACTGTCTTCGAAAATAGACACCTATAGGCAGTCTTAAACTCACTCTTCAATAACATACATTAAAACATGTTTTGGGGCTTGAAAAAAAGTTTAAAATTTTTCATTAATCACCCTACAATATACATACCAAAATTGAGTTGATTTCACTAGTTACAAATAAAATTAAAGGTCTTTTTATACACGAAACCCTATTTTACACCTAGTATGCCTAATGGCTACTAAAAGGTCAAAACATAAAATAATTATTTCCAAATTTAACTAACTCACATAGGAAGTACCTACATGCATAAAAAATTTCTTCCAAACTTGATTTCATCTTTATAGACTTGGATTTGAAAATTTTGAGGTAAAATTCCCTTCTCGTTGCCAATAACACTGAGATATCAAAGTTTTCATAAACTTAGTATGTCATAAACGTTATTTTCCATTTTCATTTAACATAAAACCACTTTAATCCTTATATAAAATCCTTTGGATATATACACACCAAGTTTTTCAATTTTTTAAAGGGTTAAATTGACATAGATTGACCTTTTTGTCTTTTCAACCCTACAACTAGGGTTTCTTAGTCTTCTAAAAAATTGAGAGATTTTAAACAATAATTCATGAAGCCTAACACGTTTTGTATCAATATAACACCTATAATAGATTCTTGGGATACCCATTTAACTATTTCAATCCTCAATTTTAACTCATGCATGAATTTATACAAGTTTCAAATAGCTATAGTGATTATATACACACAGAAAATAGGGTATGCAAGATTTTTAATGCAACAACATTAACCCAAACATAAGCTCAATAAAAATTTGGATAAATTACCTTGATTCATGAAATAAAAACATGATTGCATAATAATTGAGAAATATGTGTTTTTTAATAATAATTTTTTTTGCATTACAACAACATATAGACCATGTTATGAGCTAACAAATTGTGCATCACTCTCTCTAACCCTGTTAATGATGATTCTTGTCCTTATTAAGCTTAATTTCATCTTTTTACATCTCTTCTTAGTTTTTAAATATGTTTATCTCTTTTTTTTAACCCAACCTAATGTAATAATTTTCTAAACTTATATCAGATTCTTCTTTATTCGCTTGGGTTTTCTTTAGAAAATTGACTAACAAACTATTCTTAGACTGTAAGGAAAACTATGATATTAAATACCCAATTGAAAAATATGATCATAAAGATAGTTATAACCCTTTATAGACACATAGAACACCCTTATAAACCTATTAGACTCTTAATAATTTACAAAACATTATAATTTACCCACAACCTTACATATTCATATTTTAAAATTCAAATTGAACTTTTAGTGAGAAAACACCAAAGTACTATCTAGGATCTATATTTCACTCTTTGATGGCTAAGTGAGGCCTCTTAATAACTAAATAAACATATATGACCTCTAATACACTTAAACAAGGACCTTATTATATGTTGGCAGGATGCTCCTGCATCATCACAAGAACTCCTAACAACTATGATCATGTACAACTTATAATATTTACATCCTTGAAATTTATCACAATTCCACTTACATCACAATTTTAAATTGATATGTAATTAAATGTAAATGAAACAAGTAAATATTAAATTGCTCCTACATCACTAGACCTTCCAAAAACCATGATGAAGAACAACTCAAAATATTTACATCCATGAAATTGATCACAAGTCCATTTACATCAATATTGTAAATTGAAAGGTGAATGAAATAAGTAAATACTAAATATCACATTTAAATGTAAAATATACATAATGATGAAGCACCTAAGTTAGATAATAATGTGGATCTTTTTAATCCATATGAAATTATAACGATCATTAACCAATAATATGTGTAATCATTAAATGATCAATATAGAAAATACACATAGGTAAAGGAATCATATTGTCGAATAGTATATATGTGTATATGAAAAGTTATATATCATAATTCAACATAAACAAAAGGACATATATCAAGAAAAAATGTAGACCATAATATGTACATAGACAAAATGCACCATATAGGCATACAATGTGGGCCATATCAACATTCAAAATCATTCATGCTTATAACTAGACCCCTATCACAAAAACTAGCTCTCATGATCCTCATTTATTCTAAATAAATTGTACTTTGATGGCATAGACATAGAGTCAGGGATGATAAATGCCTCAATAGGAGGAAAGACTCTCCTCTATGCATGTGAGTCATCCCTTAATTCATCCACAACCTCTGAAAATTGGTGTATGCACAACATATGAAATATAGAAAGTAATGCATTAAAATTGAATATTAAAAAAGATAAAAAAAAAATTAAGAATAAAATTTTGTAAAATGATTTTACATCCATTGTATTCTATCTAAATGGTTGTCTAGGGATACGAGAATAAATATACACCTATGGTGAGGAATACTATGGAACAAACATATATCATTAGATCATGCATAAAAAAATGTAAATATGACATAAAATATCATTTCTTAAAGATTAAAAAAAATTTATTATGTGTTCTCACAAATCTTTATCCTTGAATCATGATCGATTATGGAGATAGTGGATCCTCTGATGTAGTTTCAACATCATCAAAACCTTATTTTCATCCATTAGGGGTGCCCATATCATCCCTCATAATCTATAAAACCAATAAATGAATAATGTGTGAATCCAATGAACATGATAAAAATCTATGACTGTAATATATATCATAAAACATAGTTTGTTTGTTCAAAGGACAATAAAAATACATGAATAAATGTGTAATTTAAAACTTTCCAAGCCCATGTAAATTTCTCACCTATGCTAATTGTGAGCTCTACAATAGATTCAATTCCTAATGAGCTACCCTTAATATCACCAATCATCTATACAAGTAATAAATAACAAGTTTAGTCAAATAAATTAGTCAATTAAGGAAACACATACTAGAAAATAAACTTAATATTCTCTTAAAACATAAAAAAAACTATAATTAAAATTAAACTTGTATATCAAATAAAGATGGAAAAGTTGATAAATCCTATACAATAAGCTAACATATCATTATAGGATTCGATGAAGCTAGTATATCTAGCATAGTGTCAGGCATGTTAGTGTCATGCACTATTGAGGCATCTATAGGTGGCATATGATCTAACATGCTAGTCTCATGATATCTTGAAGCATATACAAGTGGCATACACTCTAGCATGCTACTCTCCATAAATGTACTTTGTGTATGGTACACATGAATAGGAGGTCCCATACACTTATCCCACATGATGTGTAATGATGCACAGGAAATGTAACATGAGTAGGAGGGACACTATAACCTATACCAACACTATCAAAAACACTACTGCCACCAACACCACTAGTACCACTACCACTAACACCACCTTTAGGCCAAGTATAAGTAGTAAATGTATGCAAACCATGCTCAATCATAACATGTGTCATGTTCATAAACACCTCAAGGGTGTCCATCTATATGTTATGATGCAAAACTTTATGAATAGAGGCATATGATATTTTCCCTCTATTTATTTGAGCTTATTTATGATGTTTTGATCTCACCTATCACTAGGTCTATCAAATGAAGACCCACCTCCTCTACCTTAAGAGGTTTTCATGTAAAAATAGTTTGGAATTTCTTGTATCACAAACTCATAATATAATTTTCTCAAAATATATAACCGAACCAAATTATTATTGTATGTAGGATCATCAAACACCATCCACCACCTATCCCAAAAGTTATTTCATCTCCTCATAAACACACCAATCAATACTAATATGTTTTAAATTTTTCATTGGAGGTTGGTTGGTTTTAGGCTTATCAAACAAAGCACACACAACTTTTTTTGTTATATTTATTTTCAAACAAACATTAAGAATAGAGTCTTAGAGAAGATTTAACATGGTAATTAAAAACATTTTCTATATAATTTTACAAATCAATTAGTTTAATCACATTATTTATTTCTCATAACCAATCAATTAAATATAGTAATAATATGTAATTTTTTGTTTTTATTTTATCTTAAAATAAACCTTGGGAATGATTCTTAAAGAATATTTAAAATGGTTATAGAAAATATTTTTGATGATTCATTTACATATGCTCACATAATGGACATTATTTTATTTTTGATGTGAATCATTACTTCATATGGTGTAGGTTTACATTTTATCTCTTATACATCTATTAATTTTCACTTTTCTCAATGGTTATTATAGTGAACTCTTGTATGATGAGGATTGAATGTAAGGACATTTTGTAGGGAATACTTCATGTCTTAACATAGTAAGTGAATACTCATTATAATTTCAACATTAAGATCATGCTCTTGGTAACATGGGTAGCTTATTGATAGTCAATCAACAATTTTTTCTTGATAGATAATTGAGGGTTAAAAGGTCCCTCACCCATAAAAATATTTAAAAAAAACCAATCATTTACCTCAAATGAAAATACACAAGGAACAAAAATTTTAAAACTAGGATAAACAAGCCCCATGCCCCCAACGGGAAAAAACTAGCCCCAAAGCAATCCCAAGGGAGGCCATCATGCCCACTTTTTTGCTCTTTTGAGGTGAGAATGAAACAACATTTAAGTGAACTTGAGGCCAACCTCTAGTTTTTTTATTCTGAACTATTGTCTATTCATCTAATATCCCTGATCTACCAAAACCTTCAAAGTAATAACTTGAATGCTCCATAAGAAGAAAACCAATACTGTCATCCTAATTTGATGAATCTAAAATAACATAATCATTATCTTTCTTAATTGCACTAGTTTACTCTATAACAAACAAAGATGCACATAAAACCCTTGGATCAAGATTTTGAGGATCCCTAATGTTAAAATGGTCAGCACAAGTACCCGAATTAGGAAAATAAAAAGTGAAAGTAGGAGTGACATAAAGGTGTTTAGTAATTTAATCCTTCCACAAAGAAGAGGACATATTATACTTGATGGAAGATCAAAAAGAGGTTAAATTCCCATTCTCAAATCACTTCCAACATCTAAAGGGTAGTCCTTCATAGTTAATGGGTTTCAACCAACACTAGTCATTAATTACCCTAAACTCCACAAAAGTAAGGAGATCCTAAGATAAGTCTACACACACAAGGATCTATGCATAAGTGGTGTTGTAATATTTAGATGTAGAGGTGTCAATTTACACTAGTTTACCAAAAGAAACACCAATGGATGAAAGACAAGAGTAAGCCCAAAAATGGAGTTAAAGGTAAGGTAGCTAAACCGAAACTAGCCTGACATCAAAATTTTCAAGCAGAGGATTAAAGGATGAACTCCATAGTTTCAAAAGGAGATGTTAATCCCAATACCATAGTTTATCTAGATCCACCTTGTTACTATCATCCATGTAATCAAAAACTAAAATAAAAATCCCCTTGCATAAGTATAAATATCCAAATTATCCTCTAAGAAGGGTTTCCATGAATCTAAAATCCACTTACAAAGGTTAGGGAGGCTCGGCCAAAAACTATCCGATTTGTAAACTAATCCCTAAAATGTAAACCACTCCTCATTTTTTAGAACTTATTCTAAAACACCTTCTTTAAAAGAAACCATAGGATGTTTTAAACCATTTCTATGGTCTTAACAAGAGGGGAACTAGCTTATACCACTTGAGAGATTGTACTAGTGAAGGATATGGGAATATCCCTCTCATCACCCTCCATGGCTAAACCAACAAAATTGATATCAATAAAAAGAGGGGAGGTTGGATAAACCAAACCATTGGAATATTTATCTCTGTTATCTATAGCCTGAGCCTAAGTAAACCCTAGCTTGGGCCTATATCACTCATCAAGTCTGAATGATGATGGAGTTGCCAAAACCCTATCCTCTTTAACGACCAAGCTTGTATAATCAAGAGAAGAGAATGAAGGATCCATCTGCCTAAGAGGTTAAGCCAATGCTGAAGAAGAGACATCATGAGAGCTCATAGAGGAAATCAATGTTCTAGAATGAGGGTGTAAAGAGAAATATTTCTTTGGTCCATTCATATCGAGAGGTTTTTAAGTAATCTCAACTTTATAGTTTTAACTCTAAATAGATTATGCAATTTATACAATGTTTTTTAGTCAGTCAACAATTTTATATATATATATATATATATATATATATATATATATATATATATAATTGGGTGAATATTTTGTCAATCAGCATATTGATAAACAAAATAGGTCTAATCAACCACAACAGGAAGATTGGTCAGCCAAATGTGTAGGTTTACCACATCAAAAGGGGACTAATCTCTCCTCTCATCAAGGGGAGGTTTCCTATAGATATGCAAGAACTATAATATATATATATATATATATATATATATATATATATATATATATATATATATATATATATAGAAAATAACACTCAAGGGTAGGATAAACCATCCATGTCTCTTTTTTCAGAGATGATGTGCATGAATCAAAGGAGAAATCTTGATGAAATGACAAAAGACATTCCTCTTCTTTCAGAAGTGTTGTTCAGCAGACAAAAGGAATCTTTCTGGTGATGACAAGTAATTGTAACAGGGTATAGTAACACAACAGGATGAAATGAGGCACAAAGCCTCCAACTCAACTGCTAAAGAGTGGAATACGAATAAAAATGAAAGCACAAAGTCATCCCAAGGTTCTTTACACAAAAACAAAAAATAAACACGTACTAAAGATAATTATGATAGCGCAAAGTCTAAAAGTAATTGGATTTAGGACACCTTTGTCACCTCACAAGTTCTACTTGTTAAATTGCATAAACAAGAACACATTTAGGAAATAGACATAAGAACAATCTCCTAGAATGATACAAGCTATAACAACACAAAGTCTGAAAGTAACTTGCTTTCTGGTTTAAACAAAGAAATATGATGAACAATATGAGCTCAAAGTCTCAGTAATACCTTTCAATTTGGGTAGAGTTTTTGTTTTTGATAACTGAGAGAGATCTGTTATAATGATACAAGAGAGTCAAATATATATAGCCCTCCATGAAAGACTTGGGAGCAGTAACACATCATGTTGCATTAAATTTTGTCAAGAAGATATGTTGAAATCGAGCGTATTTATCCATTTACTTTTCTCAATGTAGAGAAATGGGTATCGCCATTGAACATTTGTATCCTTCAATGTCCACTTGGCAATATACTTCTAGAAACATATCTTATGCATGAATGTTTCTGGTCCTTCTTCATCATTCCTCCTTTTTTAGATGTTGAATTAGGTCCTTGGTTCAATTCGATCCTCTATTCTTTGATCACTTTCCACTGGTTTTAATAATTGACACATGGCAGGTTCTACTACAAAATAAGCGAGGACACTTGGTAGCATCCATGGGATCCTGTGAGATGATTATTTTAAAGAAGCTTTGAAACATGTAAGGAACTCAAGATGTGGATACAGACACTTGTCGTGCTCCATGGAGTTACAATGGGACATGTGGCAGCTTTCACTTATCTTTTGAGAGTCCTACAGAGGATGATACTTGGTTTACTCCACTTACTTCAGTAGCTTACTTGTGGTCTGCCACAATCCTTACTAAATAAAGAAACCAAAGGGAGAAATTGTGGGTGTTGACACGTGGTAGTTTCTATCGAGTTTTAGCTTCTCTTTTGAAAGTCTTTAGGACTCATATTAGTTTCCTATGAAAGATGACATGTGGCGATATTTCTAGAGTTTTGAAGATGGTGCATGGCACACTCTGCTACTTTGAAACTATGTCTCAGTAGATGACACATGTTAGCTTCCACTGCATTTTGATAAGGGACATGTGGCAATTTGGCAGGTTTTATGTTTCAAGGGACTTTTTCCTTCAGGCAAGAAGTTTGAAGGAATTATTTCAGACAATTTGTCTGAAGGAATTGTTTATTTATAACTTTGCCACAAGAAATTTTTCAAAGGAATTATTTGTATCTAACTTTGCTCGTTCGGCATTTGAATCAGTTCATTTTTCCCTCGCTTGTCCTTTGTAAGGGTTGTTTGAGCATTAAAGTGACCTTTCAAATTTTTGCAACAATCCACTTTGGTTTCCAAGTGCCCTCTGAAAGGGTTGTTTGTCCTTTGATTTTGCCTTAGTCAATTTTCATTGATCTCAATAGGTGACACATGGCAGCATCCACTGTGAAATAGGTGAGAACACATGGTAGCATCCGCTTAACTTGTAGAGGCTTTGGATGCCTTTTGAGTGTCTCACAAAAGATGACACTTGGTGGCTTTCGCTATGCTTTAGAAACATTATAGATATACTTGGGACTCATTTTAGATTCATGTAGATGCATACATTTTTCATGTTCCACTTCTCTTACAAGGGATAGGTGGCAACTTCCGTAGCTCTTAGAAACAAATTAAAGTGGGACTCGGCAGACAACACTTGGCAGCATCCACTGGGCTCTATCAAGGTTTTATTCCAGGCTTTTCTTGCCTTATTCACTTTTGCCATGAAAATTCCCTCCACAAGGGCACTTGTCTCTTTGACTTTT
Organism: Torreya grandis; assembly: GCA_037957365.1. NCBI lineage: Eukaryota > Viridiplantae > Streptophyta > Pinopsida > Cupressales > Taxaceae > Torreya > Torreya grandis. Next base: position 1,904,682 of record JARHVA010000707.1, on the reverse strand, counting down.
CGGGCACTCCTTTGAACCTACCACTTGAACCGACCGATTGAATCAACTTTGGTTCAATGGTTCATTCTTTCACTTTTATTTGTTCAATTAACCACTTGAACCAAGCTCTTTGAAATAAATCATGTTGAACCAACTGTCGTTGAACCTTTGAACCCATTGAACCTTTGAACTAAAAATGGTTCAATGGTTCAATAGTTCAAACATTGCATAGAAGCTTACCAATAGATTCTTTTGGTTGAACCAAGGTGTTGAACCAGTCCTGAAAATGACTAAGTGTTAGAAACTAGTTCTTTTGATTGAACTCCCCTATAGAAGACTTTGAACTTGTTGAACCTATTAGTCTTTTAATTGAAAAAACTTGAATAATTCCCAATTTTGAAAGTTTAGAACAATTTTTTGAAATGAGAAGAGATAATTTTGTCTTGCAGGACCAAAATAGCTTAAATGTTGTCCCAAAAATGAATGACATTTTTTGGGTACAATAGATGGCTATAGTTGGGGAACTTCTATCTATTGTAAAAAGAATTGAAGGGAGTAGAATTTAGAATCTATAGTGTCTTCATGTGTACCATTGGGCTACGGAGTCATGTTACCCAAAAATGAAAGGCGTCAAAAACAAAAACAAAAAAAATAAAATGGAACTAACAACTATACAAATATACATATGTATAGATGAAAATGATTTGATACTTCAAGAATTAAAGTGTTTTAGATGCTATCCACTGTGAGGCAAAGAAAAGAGTGTGCCATCTTGATACTTTAACAAGAAGCTATTTTCACCATTGTGCTAATGAGTAATAAATGGGCCTCTCCAAAGGGAGTCAAACTTTCCATGCATCCCTTTTGGTTCTCTCATTTTGTCCCATAATAGGACTTAATCTCTAACTTGGAAATCATAGTTTTTTGCATTCTAGTCAAAGAGTTTCTTTACTAGGCTTTGAAGGGCAGTAACTCAGTCTACTACCATAGTTCTTTGCTCATCTAGCTCAGTCAGGCACATGATTCTCTTATCAAGGGAGCTTTCATATGTCTGATCTTCAATTACTTTAGCCAATTTCAAGGCTAACAATTCCAAGGTGATTGGTATCTCAGCATTGATACCATGAAAAAGTTGGAAATGAGACATACCAACTGCCCTCTTTGGTGTGATTCTGTCTGCCCATAGAGCATTAACCAATGCTTTATGCCATGTCCTTTAGTTGTCATCTACCAATTTCTTAATGATGATCACCAAGTTCTTATTTCTTGATTCAACTTGTCCATTCCCTTGTGGAAAGTAATCAGAAGAATGGGAGAGTGTAAATCCATAATAGAAATAGAATTATGTAATCTCTTGGGAAGTGAAACAAGCTGCATTTTTAGTAACAATCTTGGTTGGGACTCCAAACTTGGAAATGATATTCTCCTTGAGGAAATTTCACACAACTTCTAAAGTGGCATATTTGGTTGGGATAGCTTCTACCCACTTGGTAAAATAGTCAGTTGATATAAGGACATAATCATTTCCAGCACTTGAAGATGGGTTTATAGCTCCAATGAAATTAATTCCCCGTTTCTAGAATGGTTCCTCTATGACCATTGGCTTGAGAGGTAGGGAAACTAACTTGGGTCTTCCAAAAAATTGCTAGCAGAGTTCACATTTTCTCACCCACTTATATGCATCTTGGAATAGATTTGGCCAGTAATACCTGGCTCACAGAATCTTGTGAGCAGTCATAGGAGCATAAAAATGTCCTCCACAAGCTAAATTGTTGAAATATTTCAAAAGTTGGCTTTACTACTCTTTGTCTACACAACGAAGGAATACTCCATCTAGGCTTCTCTTGTACAGGCCATTGTCCCAAAAGACAAAATTGGTAGCTTTCAACTTGATAGTCCTCCTTTCTTTGTAAGATAAATGAGTAGGACATTCACCATAAGTAAGGAAATGAGCAATATCTAAATACCACTCACTGGTAGTGGAGACAAATAAAATTGTTGGTGTGTCTTCCACCTCTGCTTCTTCATGCTCTATTTCTTCTGGTTTGTTATCAACAATTAATTGGCATAGACCTTTTCCCCTTACCAATTTTGTTGGTTTTATGTCTAGATCAAACTCTTGGATCTTTTCAATCCAATTGCCTATTTTAGCCCCAAAATCTTGGTGAGTTAATATGGACTTGACTGTAGTGTTAGGAACCAAGGCAGTAGTGTGTGAATTTAGGATAGAGAAGCAGAAATGTTTGACTGATTTCACCACTACATAAGCGTGCTTCTCCATGTTCAAATACTTCAGTTCATGAGCTTTGAGAGGAAAACTTATGAAAGAAATGGGAGATTCCATACCTTCTTTATCTTGTTGAACCAGAATTACTGAAAACCTATGTTTAGAAGCATAACTGTCTATGATGAACTCTTTATTGTAGTCTAAAAAAACTAGAGTTGGGGCATGGGCAATGGTGGTCTTGATATCCTCAAATGTTGACTTACCTTCTTTAGTGAAACTGAAGGTGGATTTCTCTTTCATCATGTTTACAATGTGTCGAGTCTTCTCAGCAAATTCAGGGATGAACCTTCATAAGAAATTCACCTTTCCAAAGAAAGAGTGAACATCATTTTTACTTGTAGGTAAGATAAGATCTTGAATAGAATTGACTTTGTCTGAGTCAATCTTTATGCCTTCTATAGACATAATGTGTCTGAGAAGCTTCCCTTCAGTTGCTCCAAAAATAGACTTCTTGGAGTTCAAGGAAATGTCATTCTGGCGACAGTGCTCTAGCACTTGTTGTAAGTGGTGTATATGATTAGAATGATGATTTGAAAAGATGATCAAGTCATCAAGGTATACCATAATGAACTTACCTATCTCATCCTTGAAATTAAGGTCCATTGCTATATAAAAGGTGGCGCTAGCATTTATCAAGCCAAAATGCATCCTTTTATATGCAAATGTTCCCCAAGGTGAGGTGAATGTAGTCTTGTGTTGGTCTGGTTCACCAACTTCAACTTGATTGTATCCTAAGAAGCAATATAGTATTGATAACATCTCTGAACCTGTCACTATTTGAAGCACTTGATCCATGATTGGCAAAGGATAGTTATCCTTTAAAGATGACTGATTTAGATTCCTGAAATTGACACAAATGCAAATTTTTTCATTCTTCTTCCTTACAAGAACTATGTTTGCAATCCATGTGGAATGATGGATTGGGAAAATGATTCTAGCATTTAACAGTTTTTGTATCTTAGACAGAATAGTACCTGATATCTTTGGATTATACTGTCTAGATTTTTGCTTATGAGGCACCGAGTCAGCCTTGAGAGAAATGTCATGGCAAATTTCATCAGGCTTGAGAGACTTCAGGTCATCATAGGAGTATGCTAAGACATCCATGTATTGGCAAAGTAAAGCAATGAACTTGAATCTCTCCTTAGGAGTGCAGCACTTCCCAATATTCACCATCTTGGGATTTTCTTTAGTAGTCATATTTATTTGATCAAATCCATGAGAGAAGCTTGAATTTGTTTGCTGCTATTTGATGAAGCTGTCATGCTTGTCAAATAGTTTCTCAAGGGAAACCAGGCCTTTATGAATTTTATTCCCTTTGAGTTGTAAGAATTTTTATTTGCATCTGAACTTAATTTAGGGATTGGTTCACACTTTTGAGGTTCACTGCCTTCAAAATTCAATTGTTCAAAGCTGTCTTTTCATTCTAGGAAGGCAATGATTTGGTGATCATAATTGAATACTTTCCAATGGTCAGCATTGTCTAGAGCACTTTGTCTAAAGACTAGCTCAATGGTGTACTTATTTCCTATGAAGTCTGAGTGAGGAATAAATAGAGTTGCTGAAAGAGCAAGTGCATCATCTTGATCATTAGATTCCCTAGGTATGGCAGAGATGTTGAAAGTATCAAAGATTTCAATTTGGTCCTAGACTATGTTGCGATAATGGTGCAATCTTGGTTTGGTACAAATTTATCACCTGACAAACCACGAGTTTAGCATCTCCTTTGGCATGAAGGAGCTTGATACCTTTGTCTCAGTCAGCTTTCAATCCAAGCAATAGAGATTCATATTTAGCATTATTATTTGTGTTGATGAATTGTAACTTATAAGATGAAGGGAAAATATCTCCTTGAGGAGATATTAACACAATCCCAGCTCCTGACCCAATAGAGGAGCAACTGCCATCGAATTCCAGAGTCCATACCTTATCAGACACTGATTTTTCTTTAGATTTTCCTTCATTAGAGAGGGAAGATCCTTCACCATCTGTATTGCAACCTACCAATTCTTCTACTATTCCAGGTGAACTAATTTCTAGATTGACACTTTGAAGAGCTTTATTAGATGTTTCATGAACTTTGTCTATAGATAGAAAATAGTTACCCATGCCTGAAGACTCAAACAGAATTTGAGCTTCAGGGGCTGATGTCTAAGTGATAATATATTTTGATTCCTTTTCAAGAAGTAGCCTCTGCATGATGCCTTTGATAGGGATTCTTGCTTCAAATAGATCCATGATCAATTCTCCACCAACATCTTTGTAAAAATTTTGCCCTAGTAGAATGCCGTATGAGGCTGGAACATCAGCCACCAGAACTATCATCTTGATTTTTTTATCTGGAAAGGCTACAAATGTGAATTGGGCATCTTTGATTTGCCCCAACAATAGTACTTGTTTGTTCTCCATGGAGACACATCTACCAAATGTCTTGGTTAGTGTGAGATCAAGAGTATCTACTACTTTGGCAGGCATGACATTGTTAGATGCACCTGAGTCTATGATGTAGTTACTCAGCTTGTGACCATTTATCAATAGGGAAACATAGAAAGGTTCTATTTTCCTAGGGGCAACTAGAGGAATAATGATAAGATTTTTTGGAATAGGCATGTTGTTTAGGGAATCAAGAGTTACCTTCTTAGCTTCTTGTTCTGTAAGGATGGCCTTATTCTTCACACACTCAACTAACCTATCCAACTACTCAGAATTGGATTGTAAATATTCAAACTCAGTCATTTGAATTTTGGTTTTCTTGACATGATCAATTATGCCAAATGACTGAATTGGAATAGGAACAAAGGAAGGTAATTCAACCTTTTGTTTTATAAGGGGGAGAGGACTGATTTATGAAATTGAAGTTAAAGGTGAAGGTGAAATTGATGTACTTACCTTCTTGATAACCACCGATTCCTTTGGCTGGAAAGGTAGAGAGCTTCCACATTTAGCAATTTAAATTGCTGGTTGAAGTTGCTCCTCTATTTTCCCTATATCAACTTACTGGGCCGATTGGTTCTTAGACCTAGTAAACACTGCGTATGATCCATAAAAAGCTTCTTCTTTACTTCTGGGTTCATCCTAGTAGTTTAAGAGACTAATGTTGGAGTCACCAACTGATTCTTATTGGTTTTCTACAAGGAGATCAACATCATTTTCTTGACTCAATTCAATATGGAAAGAGAAATCCAATTCTACTTAAAGATATCCCAATGTTGAATTGGCTAGGGGAGCTTCAATAGCAAGTTTCCCTTGTGGGGGAGGAAGATAATTTAGCTGCCCTTGATTCCTGGCAGCATTGCCCTGTTATGACTGATTTGGAAATGTCCTCCTTGGCATATCTCTGTATGAAGGAGTAGAAGACATTCCTTGCGCCATTTGCTTTTTGAGAGCAAGCAACTTGTTTACCAACTTTTACACCATTGGATTAGTGGTTCCTGTAGATGGATATTCAAAAGATGATGAGGGTATATTTCTATTTGGATATCTTCTTATCTTTCCTACCAAGATGAGATCATCTTCTACCTCAGTGGCCAAATCTTGAGCTGTAGCAAGGTCTATTTGACCAACACATCTTAAAAGGAAACTCACTTCAGGTAACTAAGAATTAATGAAGAAACATTTGAGATTCTCAGTTGTAGGTCAAGCAATTATAGGAATCATATTTCTTAGTTTGTCAAACTTGGCTATGAAGTCCCTTATTGGTTCATGAGGCTCTTTCTTCATCTATGTAAGCTGAGTCAGAAGGGCATGTGCATCTTGTGTAGGCTTGAATCTGGCTTCAAACTTAGCTTTGAGGGTGTTCCAGTCAGTTATTGACCGAGCCTGTAGATGGTAAAATCAATCTACAACAGTATCTTGTAATGTTTCTACAAATATCCTGACTGCCATGTCCTCAAATTCAACTTGAATTACACCACAAGCTATGCTAAAGGCTACAATGTGTTCATCAGGATGAACTCTCCCATCACCATAGAATTTGGAGAAATTCTTCTTTGAACTTCGTGGGAGCTCATGTAGAGGTGGAGTAAGATTGAGAGGACAAAAAGAATTACCCTAGGGGCCTTGAACAACCATTGTATAACTATGAAAAGGAATAATAATAAATCTCAGAGGGGTAATTACTGGCAAATATTTATTAATAGCAAAAGTAGATGCTTCACTTGGTAATGGAGACCTAACTTTAGTAGGAGGAAAGCTCTTAGTTCATTGGAGACAAGATGGTGAAGGAGACAAATCAGAAGTACTTTATTATACCAACTCAAATATAGGGTCAACAATACCTTTAGCCCTTTGGCTTCGTGTATACCTTGAATCTACCAGGTTATGAAACAAAAATGGAAAAGAAATGACCTTTCTTCAGCTTAAAGCTTGAGGCTTTAAACTGTGATTTCTTTCCCAGTTGGTGTGAAGGTGGAGGGAGATGGTAAGGCTATAATGATAATGGGTAAGACAAAAAAATGGAGTGGAGTCACCAGAGTATATCATGGATAAGGGTAGGGACTGCTTCAATCTAAAACTTGAGGCTTCAAAATGCACATAACATCCCTAGCAGAGTCACCAAAAATTGTTGGGTGAATATTTTGTCAATCAGCGTACTGATAAAAAAAATAGGTCTGATCAAACATAGCAAGAAGATTAGTCAGCCAAATGTGTAGGTTTACCACATCAAAAGGGGACTAATCTCTCCTCTCATCAAGGGGAGGTTCCCTATAGATATGAAAGAACTATATATATATATATATATATATAGAAAATAACATTCAAGGGTAGGATAAACCATCCATCTCTCTTTTTTTAGAGATGATGTGCATGAATCAAAGGAGAAATCCTGATGAAATGACAAAAGACACTCCTCTTCTTTCACAAGTGTTGTTCTACAGACAAAAGGAATCTTTCTGGTGAGGACAAGTAACTGTAAC
>JARHVA010000707.1:1830000-1892500 GCA_037957365.1 Torreya grandis | reverse complement strand
TAAAACTATGAAGATAGTTATTCATTGTTAAAAATAGTAAAAATAATTCCATATAAAAATAATGTATGTCAACCACCAATCTTTATTCCCAAAAAAATTATGCTCCTAAAGAAAGGCCCTCAGTAGAAAGGATGGAAAATATTTTAGATTCATTACTAGGTAGATTGAGCTCTTGAACACATCCAAATGAGATGCTTTAAGAACTTGCATCTAGAGTAGGGTGGACATTTTCATTGAATGATACCAATGTGCAAGATGAACTCACAAAGAGGAAGGTCTTGATAAACCAAACACCAAAGAAAATGTTTGAGTTTCGGCTCAAGCTTGGCATTCCATATTTTGTTAAGTCTAGAGAGCCAACTCCTGGGCAAAGATTTTAAATTCCAATATATGTTTAGCTTCTCCAAAGTATATTATAATTTTCTCATGATATGATAAATGAGATTAGGAGAGTAATTTCTAAACTAAGAATCATAGTTCCATCTCCAATCCTTACACCATGCACATGGAGGTTGTAATACCATCTTATATAGGATGACATCAAGCATCAATTTTTAGATATGCAAAATGTAAGGTAAGTCTTTCTTTACAAACTTGTACTATTTTTTATGAGATTCCATATGATCCATTCTATGGATGAATTTGAATACTTAATTGTTTGAATTCCTTTCATAATTAGACATAGAGCTTTTATACTTGATATTTTTACTAAAGAATGATTAGTATTGGTCATTATAGGGACCCAACATATGTTATGGTTGTTAAAGGAAATCCAATGTGATACATTTCCCCAATCCAATATATAAAAAACATGATAGCTTAAAAACCTTTCCAAATACTCTTGGATATAGCATTTTATCTTAAAATGGGAAGTGATAATCAACATAGTGTGTAAACCAATGTTTTTTCAATTGATTTTTCCATAGGAGCACCTATAGAAATATAATGCCTTAGAAGGATTTTTAAGTCTCATTACCTTCAATTTATCTAACCACCCACTTGGCACAAATGGAAATACTTTTTCTTTCAACATCAATGATGCAAATTCCTCCTTTATCATGAGGAAGGCAACAAATATCCCAATAAAATCTATGATAGTTTCTAATGTTATTATCATTGACCAAGAAAAATTCTCTAGTAACTTTGTATAAATTTTCATATAAGGACTTGAAAGGGGCCCAACATGAGGAGTAGTAAACATGAGGGGTTGAAAACCATTTGGTACAAACCTGAAACTTACTCGTTGAAGAGAGAGATTCATAAATCTAATAAGAAACCTTATTTTTAACTCTATCAATGACATATTTTCCTATATCTAAAGAGATCTATCAAAATAAAATGGAATACCAAGGAATTTTAAAATTTCTCCTTTATGTATCTACTTACACTAATAATGATGGACCCACTCTGGCAAGGGCATCATTCTCTATTTTTAACACTAGGTTTTGGCCTATTAAAAATTAAGGCCTTGAGTCATTTAAAAAAAAAAGGCATCAAATCACCTCTTTGAAATAAGCTTATTGTTCAAACAGAGTGAGGAAGGTAATGTCTACAATATGTCCATCGATGAGCTGAGAGGAATGATTGAGAAGAACAATACCCTTAATAAGTCCTTGATTTGGTCTACGAGTAAGTAGATAAGAAAATGTGTATATGGCTAAAACATATAAATAAATAACAAGAGAGAAACCATATATGATTGAGTGAAAATTTCTAAAGCTATCAAACGTGTGCCCATTGATGGTGAGTAAATTTGATGCATCAAACAACAAGGTTTATCTGGTTGAGAAAAATAATTGGCCAAAAGCTAGAGCCTTAAGCATAATGACAATAAAGGACCACTCTATCTGATCATAATATTTTTCAAAATCAAGTTTTAGAAACATCAATTCTATGGTGAAATGAATGATCCCATTCCATTCCAGCCCAAACTTCAATTAAATTATACAATGTTTATGCGAGTGCACATGTGCATGCGCTTGATGAAGCTACTTTGGTTTCATTATTTTGGGTATAAAATGGTGGAGTTAATTATCCAAGTCATTGGTAATCATTTTATTAAAAACATTCAAAAATATGATGGGGTTCCAACTAGTAATAAGTTATAGGTCACCAGAATATGGGATGAATTTAATATTTCCTTTGTTGAAGATAACCTCTAATGACTTATTTTTATGTCTTGTTTAGAAACTCACAATAATTCAAACATTACAAATTTCCATGTCATTTTATAAACACAAATAAAACCACCAATCCATGGTGCTTTGTCATTGGCCATGCATTGCACTACATTAAGAGCTCATTAAGAGAAAGAGGAACATCATAGTGTTTTTGGTTTAAAAGGCTCAACTTGCAAATTTTCACATCTAAACATTATTTTAATTCCTTTATTCTTTCTACCAAGTCTTCTTGGGCTTGGAACACTAATTTACAATGATCCAAGAAAGATGAGGAAATTTTTGGTAGATTGATGACATGCTTGTGAGCAAGTTTGATGAAATCCTTTGAGGCATGATCCTGGATCTTAATCCAATACAAATAGGGTCTGATTTATGCCCCTCTGATTGCATGACAATTGACTATTTTAATATTTTATTTGAGAGAAGCATTCATGGCCTAAAGTTATGAATCAAAATCATTTTTCTCTAAGATGGAGGAATTACTTTAGTATTCCTTAATGATAACACCATTAGCTTTCTTCTAAACTCATGCAATATACTTGTCATAGTGCCAGATTCAAGTGGTCATGTGGAAGATTTCATCATTCCACCAATCAATCTAGGATAGATACAAGATAATGCGGAACAAAGTAAGGGCTTAAAAAAACACCTTTTTCCCCCTAATTTTAGGTTTTTATTATCCATTAGGATTACATTTCCTTTATATGTGGTTCTGTTTGGCATTAATCATGACTTATATTAACAAAATTGATGAACGTGTTTAGTCCTTGTTTGATACTAAATTGTAAAATGTGAAGGTTTCAAGTGATAAAATAATTAATTATTGTGTATTGAAAACTAGTATAACATATTTTATTACAAATCTTAATCTTATTGATGAATTGATGCATGTAGAAAAATAAGTAAAGAATGCAAAATTTTTTCAGATAGACACCCTATGTTTGTACTTATAATCCTATATTTGTTATGTTTGTGATGAGTGTTTGACTCTTACATCTATATGAATAGTGTTCTTATAAATACTACTAATAGTATAAATCAACCTTCAAATAAACTTATTGAGAGTACCACCACTCCTACATCTGAAATGGTGACTATAATACATATTAGATTATGAAAAAATTTACAATAATAATATCATGAATAATATTGTAAAGGATATACTAAGATGTATTACCTAACTTATTATTCTCAAATTCTAATTATTTGATGGTCCTAAGACCTTCAAATGCACCTTTATACAATATGTATATATGTAAGAAATCATAAAAATTATGCTTTAATCTTATTTATTGTATTTTAACATATTGAATGGTGAGGTGTTAGCTTGGTTCTTTAATCTACTTGACCTTTCTAAATAAATAGATTACCAACAATGAACGCAGAAAAACATATAAAAACATCCAATATCTTAAACAAAGTTAGTAGATGTATGTGCAGAATTACATCTTGAAATTTGGATATCATAAACAAAACCCATGACTTAACCTTTAAAAATAAGAATTGTAAGAAAATTTTAAATTAATGATATAATAAAAAAAAGGTTGTGCATAGTTACATCTTCCATTATTGCATATAGATTGAATGGATTGAAACTGGTTGAAATTTTTCAATTATTTCATGGATCGAATCTGTCGATTGTCGGCGATGGCAGGCGATTCAGAGATGGCAGCTTTATTTTCCACATATAAAATGACCAATTCCCTGCACTGGAGACAGTCAAATCCAACCTGCGAGTGTTGATATCCGCGCATCACATCACTCCCTTCCCGCGGAACCGTTAAATCACCAAAGTCTTAAATTACCAAAACCAATCTCTGCTCCTCCTCGGAGACGAATAAAAAACAAATTCAACAGAAGGGGGCCTCCCCCCAATAAAATTTTCTTGTCACAATCTCTTAAAAAACAGCCATTACATTTACCTACCATCTTTAAAACCAATGGAAATGGACAACCCAAAAAAAAAATTGCTTCAATCTGAAAATGAATTTGGTAGTGAGATCCGAATCAATTTCACTATACAATTAATTATCATTTATGTTATCATAATCACCAATTAAAAGTGCACATGTTATATTATATATAGAGCTCAAAGTGGAATCTTAAATAGGCATCTAAATCTGTACCTTGCTTTTCAATATCATGGCAATCGGAGCTGGTAAAGTTGTGTTGGTTTTATTCTCCATTGTTTTGATGCAGGCCGCAGATTGTAAAAAAAACCTTCCAGAGCCCTGTATGAATTTGGCGTTCTATTATCACGATATTCTTTACGATGGCTCAAACTCTCATAACGCAACCTCTGCGAAGGTGGCAGCGGCGGCCAAAACGGCTAATTTTAGTAACAACTTTGGCGACATGGTGGTGTTTGACGATCTGCTGATGATGGGAAAGAGTATGAAGTCTGCTCAGGTAGGAAGAGCTCAGGGCTTCTATTTCTACGATTCCCCTTATGCCCCTGGCGCTTGGATTGCCTTGACATTTGTGCTGAATTCCACAGAGCATAAAGGCACGCTCACCATGGCTGGAGCAAATGACGCCATCGTGGACAAGTATAGGTATTTTTCTATCGTGGGTGGCACTGGTGACTTCTTGATGGCAAGAGGACTAGCTATTGTTTCCGCTGACCAAATAGATTTGAAGGCTAATTATTTCAGACTGCTGATCAATATCACTCTCTATGATTGTTACTGAGGGAAAACACTTTCTGGTACAATCAATGGAAATAAAATCGTTTGCATATCAATGGAAGCAAGTACCTGAACCAAGCCTCCCGGTTTGGGGTTTTGGTTTACGAGTAATATTTGTGACTCGTGTTATTTAAGGTTTCAGATTTCAGGTCAATGGAAATAAGTTATTTTATTCTTGGCTTGGTTTGACTGATAACTTAATCTCATGCATTATTTAATATTAACTTGTTCTCTTTTGGGACTGAATGGTTTTTATTTTAATGGTCAAGTTTAAATAATTGATGATTATTATAAATATATTAATTGTTTAATATATTTAAGTGTTGGTGAATGTTAAGTTATGTATATTTAATTTTATTAAATATATATTTAAAATATAATTATATATATATATATATAATTTAAAATACGAATTACAATTTTTTTTATTTTTTTTTAATTCATAATATATTAAAAATTATATAATAATTTTTTGATTAAAATAGTTTTAAAATTTTAATTATTTTATTTTTGAAAATATTATTATGAATTTATTAATTTAAATCGGTAATGATAAACCATTCTTTAAATTAATAATGGGTATTGTATTTCTAGTTAAATATATGATTTTGAGAATTAACTAAATTTATCATTTTATTTATTTTTCATGATTTTTCAATTAAATATAATATATTTTGAAAGGGTTGTAGTTTAGCTCTGAGGATGATGGTTGTTTATATTCATTCACGAGGGTAGAAATCTTTCTAGATACTTTATACATAGAGTTAAATGGTTAAGACCGAAATCATACCCTGGATGACTTTGATGGTGTAGTTGCTCTTTACTCGTAATTGCATAGCTGAAGGAGATCACTAACTTAGATGTACACTTACTCATCATTATAATCTCTTATATATTTATTTTCAAAAAATAAACTGAAACTAACATTCTATGTAATTCAGTGATTCCATATAAATACTACCTGTTGAAATATGCCATATATATATATATATATATATATATATATATATATATATACACTTACTCTTTCTTAAAATAAATTTTGAAATAGATTTTTTTTAAAAAATTAAAATGGTTATGGAAAAGATTTCCTATGAGTAATTTACGTCTGCTCACACACTCAACATTATTTTCTTTTTGATGTGAATCATTACTTTGTATGATGTATGTTTGCATTTTATCTCTTATGCATCTATTAATTTTCAATTTGCTCAATGATTATTACAGGGAATTCTTGTATGATGAGGAGTGAATGTAACATCATCTTGTTGGGACTAGTTCATGTCGTAAAATTGTAATTAAATATTCATCATAGTTTTGATGTTGAAATCTCGGTCTTTGTAACATGGTTAGATTGTTGACAGACAATCAACAATTATATATATAAACATAATTATATATTATGTTGTTATTTCTATATTATTATTTTTTGATTGAAATTTAATAGGTTATTTTAACTGCAAGGTTATATGATCTTTAAGTTCAATATTTTCTTATATTGTAATTAGTTTCTAAAATTTTATAAAACTAAATATATTTCTTTAAATATAATTAAAAAATAAAAAAATTAATTTTAAACTTGATTATTTTAAATAAAATATGTTTTTTTGATTGAGGATTGTTTTTGACTGATACATTAAATAAAATATTTAAGAGTTTTATTTAGTGAAATTCATTTTAAAGAAAATATTATTAACAACGGTTATATAGTGGTTAATCCCTTTTATTTACAATTTCATGGTTGAGGATAAAATAATCCAACTAAAATTAAATAAACTATATCATATGCCTCATATATTTTCAAAGATTTTGGAGCTTCCCATGGTAGTTGATAGTCTTTTGGAATATCATATGCCTCATATATTTTCAAAGATTTTGGAGCTTCCCATGGTAGTTGATAGTCTTTTGGAAAGTGAAGAATCCAAGGAGGCATTCAAGCTTTTAATGGTGAATTTTCTCCTAGAACAACTATTACTTGAAATCACAAGAACAAAATCTGAATATAATTTTTTATCTCTTTTGGTTAAATCTATCTAAGAATTTGTAGATCACATTTCATTCTTAAAAAATGAAACCTTGTTGTAGGATTCACATGAACACAATTCCCTTGATTATTGCCACTACCTCATTCAAAACATTATTAATTTATTATCAGGTGGGTTGGTGGTAAATTTTTTATGTCAATAGAAAATTGTATAACATAATCCCTACCTCATTCATAAGATTATTAATTTATTATCAGGTGGGTTGGTGGTAAATTTTTTATGTCAATAGAAAATTGTATAACCTAATCCCTATCTAGTTATTATTAATCAAAAAATGTTTATAATATAAAGATGGTTATAACAATAAATCAATGGGTTGGTATGCACAACCCAAAACCTATACTGGTGAGAAAATATGGTTCAAAACAAAAAAAATATTTGGTTAAACACAAAAACCCAAAGTTCACAATATTATAACAAAGAATAAAAATGACATGTATCTTTAGGCATAATCTGCAACCATAGAAGGTGGTAGAGGTAGATCATAAATGGGAGGATGGGTGGTCCAAGAATAAGGCTCAACTAAAAGAAGATTGGGCATCACCCTACCATCCTTAGTAGTTTAAGGAGGGGACAAAGAATTAGTGATGACCCAACCAAAGGAAAGTTGAACATAACTACCAACTAAACTATGACCCTACATAGGCAAGTTCAATCATTACAAACCATATTAGGTGAAATTCCCACATGAAGGTAATAAACTCCAACCTCCCCACCTACCCAACCCCAAATACCTAGGGACATAACTTATAGTATAGGGAGCACTCTCCCAGTGGTTGAGAAACTCATGTAAGTGTTGAAACTCAATCACCACCTTCTCATGCTAAGATTGGGTCTACATAATATTTAAAAAGACAATAATCACCTTTTTTTAACATAAAACTATGAAGATAGTTCTTCATTGTTCAAAAAGCCAAATTTCTAGATTTTCATAGCTGAAATAAAATTGTAAATATGACTATGTTCCATATAAAATCAATGTATGTCAACTACTAATATTTAATCTCAAAAAACATTACACCTCAATAAGATCTCTAGGCAAAAAGGTTGGACAACATTTTGGATCCATTACCAGGCAGATTGAGTTCTTGGACACATCTAAAAAAGATGTTTGAAGAACTCAGGTCTAGAGTAGGTTATAAAGATTGGTTGAATAATACCAATTTTCAATAAGCACTCCCAAAAAGGAAGGTCTTGATAAACCAAAACTTAAATAAAATGTGTGAACTTAGGTTCAAGCTTGGTGTTCCATATTTTGTTAAGTATAGATAGCCAGCTCCTGGATAAATAATTTAAATTCTAAAACCTATTTATCTTATCCAAAGTAGATTATAATGTTCTCATGATTTGATAAATAAGACCAAGAGAGTAATTTATGAATTAAGTATCACAGTTCCATTTCCAATCCTTACACCATGTACGAGGATGTTGTAATCCCATTTTATGTAGCATGACATTGGGCATCAATTATTAGATACACAAAATGAAAGGTAAGTCTATCCTAAGCAACTTGTACTATTTTTTATGAGATGCCATAGGATCTAATCTAGAGATGAATTTAAATCCTTAATAGTTTGAATTCATTTCATAAATAGACATAGAGCTCTAATACTTGGCATTTTTTTTAAAGAATGACTAGTATTGGTCATTATAGGGACACACAAGATGTTATGCTCATTAAAAGAAATAAAAATGTGATATATATCCCCAATCCATTATATCAAAGTCTCGATAGATTAAAATTATTTCCAAATACTCTTGGATACAACCTTCTATCCTATTAAAGGAAGTGGTAATCAAAGAGTGTTTAAACCAATGTTTTACCAACTAGTTTTTCCATAGGAAAATCTATAGAAATATAATGCCTTTGAAGTATTTTTTTGTCACCATTACCTTAAATTTCCCTAACCACCCACTTGGCACCAATGGGAAATATATTTTATTTTAATATCAATGATGCACATTCCTCCTTTGTCATGAGGAAGGCAAAAAAAATCCCATAAAACCCTACAATAGTTTATAATGATCTTATCATTGAATAAGAGAAAGTATCTAATAACCTTTACTACATTTTCATATGAGGATTTGAAGAGGAGCCAACATGAATATTAGTAAACATTAGTGGCTTCAAGGATTATGTTATAAACATAAAACTTACCTACTCAAGAGAGAGATTTAGAAATCTAATAAGAAACCTTATTTTACACTCTATTAGTAACATATTTTTATTTTCATAGATCTAAAGGAGAGTTATCAAAATAAAAATAAATACCAAGGAATTTGAAATTTTATCCTTTATTTATCTAATTACACTAATAATAATTATGTAACCACTTTTCCAAGGGCATCATTCTTTATTTGTAACACTGGTCTTTTGTCTGTTGGCAAATTATACCTTGAGTCTTTATAAAAGAATGTCAAGGCATCGAAGCACCTTTTTTAAGGAATATTATTTGTCATAAAGAGTAAGGAAGGTACCATCTACAATATGACCATTGATGAGATGAGAGGAATGATTAGGAAGAATAATACCCAGAATAAGTGCTCGATCTGATCTACAAGTAAATATATAAGCAAACACATATGTGGATAGAAAATATAAAGCAAAAAAAGAGGGAGACCATATATGATGGATTGAAAATTGCAAAATCTATCAAACCTATGCACATTTGTGGTGAGCAAATTTGATGCATCAAAAAATAAGGTTTGCATGGCCGAGATAAATAATTGGCCAAAACCTAGAGTCTATAGTATAATGATAATAAAGGTTCATTCTATCTAATCATAATATTTTTTAAAACCAAATTTAATAAACACAATTATATGGTGAAAGGCATGAGTGCATTCCATTCCTTCCAAAACTTCAATTAAATTATACAACATTTATGTGTGTGTGTACACATACACGTGCACTTGATGAAGATGATATAATTTGATTATTACACGTAGAATATAGTGGATTCAATTCACTAAGTCCTTGGTAATTATATTATAAGAAACATTAAAAAGATGACTGGGTGCCAACTGGTAATAAGTTTTGGGTCACCAAAATTGAGGATGAATTTAATATTTCCTTTATTGATGCTAGCCCCAAATGAATCATTTTTTAGGTATTCTTTGGAAACTTACAAAAATCAAGAAATACAAATTATCATATCATTTTATAAAAATCATAGATAAATCCGTTAACCCATGGTGTTTTGTCAATGGCCATGCATTGCATTGCATCAAGAGCTCACCAAGAGAAAGAGGAGTATCACAATGTTTTTGGTTTGAAAGGCTTAACTTAAAATTTATCACATAAAAACCTTCTTATAGTACTTTTGTTCTTTCTACCAAGTCTTCATGGGATTAAACCACCAATTTATAGTGATTTGAGAAATCTAAGGAATTTTTTGGTAGATTGGTAACACATGTTAATAGGTTTGATATCTTTGATTTGGTTCATGGTTTTTTTGGCCCTAAGATACTTGAATAAATCCTGCATAGTACCTAATCTTAAGTGAATTCAAATAGGGTCTAATTTATGCCCCTCTAATACTTGAATAAATCCTTCATAGTACCTAATCTTAAACGAATTCAAATAGGGTCTAATTTATGCCCCTCTAATTAAATGTCTATCAATTATTTTAATCTTTTGCTACAAAGAAGTATCCTTGGCCTAAATTTGTCAATCAAAAGTGTCTTTCTCTAGGATAAAGGAATTAATTTGGTATTATTTAATGATAACATCATTATCCCACTTTCAAAATTATGAAAAACACTTGCCATAGTGGCAGAGGAAGGTGGTGGTGTAGATTATTTCATCATTCCACCACTCAATCCAAGGTAGATGTAGGATAATGGGGGATAAAAGGGGGTCTTAAAGTGACATATTTTTTTGAAAATAAAAATATTTGAACTTTGAGAGAGTTTTATAGACACTTAGAAATATAATTTGACAATAACATAAGAATATGATATTTTTATATATTGGAATAATTTGAACAAAGTCTATACGTCAAAGGTTGCAAACCATAAAAAACTGCCAACCAATTTGCAGGATATAACACTAAAACTAGTCATATAAATGTTATTAAAATATCAAAAAGCCATAAAAGGTGGAACCAACATAAAATATAAACACCAACAATAACCAAGAGAAAAGTCCCAATTGGCTATCAGTCTATGTTATCCTCATCATCAAACTATGCTCTCTCAACCTTAGCAACAATAACACCAACAACCTCAAGTCCAAAGTCATTATCAAGATAAATAATCTCATATGAGAATATTGTGTTGAACTGGAAAAACATTTAATTCCCCCAATATATATTTCATGTTTAAAACTTTGACAATGTTTACCAGATCCTTAACATCATTTAATCTCCCATTATCAATAACCTTTTAAAGTTTTGAGAAAGTTTCATTAACAAAATCCTCAATAATTTTAATAACACCCTAGTTCATATCCTTCCAAACACCCAAAATAGCCCTGACACTACCATAAATAATATACCTCAAAACATCAATAATAGTAGAAATAAAATCCTCAACACACACATCAACCGTACTAACTTCCCCAACTCTGCAACCTCACTCAAACCTGACTCATCCTTATTCCCATATTCCTAGAGAGCATGGAAAACATCTCTATTTGCCATGAAACAAGCTATAGTACCATTATTATCATTATTTCAAGAGCCTACCCAACTAGTAATTAGATCATTATCCTACTCAAAATATACTTCCTCAACAACTCTCAATCATGTTCTAAAACATGTACATGAGCATCATTATTATGGAAAATCCTTCAATCAGGAGGCTGAGTTATTCTTTGCCATCCCCCACTATTCACTCGATAATTGGAAGAGACTTTCATCATCCTAGTTGTTATAAAATTTTACAACTCGCTTTGAGGGACCTTTAGTTACAATAAACTATTCTAAGAAACATAAATAATGGTAACTTTGAGATTGAATTTAATAAGTAATCAAGATTTAAATTGAAAAACTTTCAAATTTCTTTGCTTCCAAATGAACCATAGGATCTCAATAGGAAATACAAGACAAAATTTATGTAAAAATTTATGAACCTTATTTTTGAAACAAAGGTATCCAAAATTAATATTATACCATGAAATCTCACAACCAAATAGGAAACTCCAACTTTCAAGATAACTGTTCCAAATATTGGTAGCAAAAAGATAAAAGAAAAAAAGTGCTCAACAATTTCTAACTCACCATAAATCATACGTTTTAAAAGGATAAACCTAATTTTTTAAATAATAGACCCATCAAAAAGTTTATCATAAAAAATCATCCATCTAAAATAATATTTTTTAGGTTCAAGGCATGAATCCCAATTAACTTGTAATTTAGACAATCAACTAAAAAAGGGTCAAAAACATGCCACACATGGTTAAGGCTAAGGTAGAGGCTTTTGGAAAAATCAATTATAGTAGTGTTTTCAAAAAGAGGAAGGCCATCAATCCATTTAATATCACCCTTGAAAACCCCATCTTAATCAAAGATAAAAACTCCTTTTACAGATTGAAAATCCGTAGTTATTAGGGTAAAAATCCTTCTTTAAGATGAAGGAACCTAAAACCTCTCTCTAATTCCCATCCATGAATCCCAGTCATTAAATGATAAAAGATCATTGAATCATTTCAACCCCTTGGAGAAACAAATAAAGGCAAAGTAAGTTAGGGCAAGGGGCCTTATGTTCATTATAAGGTTCCACCATATAGACCTATACCCCTAAAATATTTATCCCAACCCACTAAAAATAGGAGGCATAATGATAAGGTGTTTTACAAGCTCCCAATCCATACAAATGCCTAAGAAATTTAGTGATCCCATAACATGATCCAATTTGGTTTACCTTTTGGGAATTCCCTCAAACTTTTACTTCTAACCAAGACCTTCCATAAACCATCCCATTCCAAAGATCTAATGACCCATTTGACATCCGGAGTAATACATTGGATCATAAGGTATTTCAATGCAATCCCCCAAAATTTTATGAGCACACAACAAATATTCCATGCCACAATTTGTCTTTTTTTATTATCTTTGCCATCTGACTAAAGAAAGTCCCTGATAAAATTGTTGAAAAGATTAATCTAAGACTTATTGAGTAGCCAACATGAGGAATAATAGATGATATATAAGGAGATCACTTTTTGAAAAACATGAAGCCTATTCAATAAATAAATAACACAGCTTTGCCACTTACCAATTTTACTATTGATATTCACATACAACCAATCTTACATCTACTTGAAAGAAGGTGACAAGGTATAATAACATGAATTGTAGAAATATAAATGTAGTTTATAAAAAAAAATTCAATACCCAAGTGATAAAAGTGTGTAAAACTGATGTATTTATGACAATGGTTTGAAACTTTTTGGTAAACAGATAAAGAGACTCCATGTGTATGGACACACTTTTTTTGAGTAAATGAATGAATTATTGTATGAAATACCATATCTGGATATTTAAAATGTTGAAGATCAATAAGTATATTTTGTGTGTGTGTGTGTGTGTGTGTGTGTGTGTGTGTGTGTGTGTGTGTGTGTGTGTGTGTGTGTGTGTGTGAGTCAAGACAATTGAAAAAATGAAACTTGATGCAGAAAAAATAGGCCAACCTTTTGGAGGCCATAACTTTTGACCCGTATCTCTGTTTGAGCTCTTCCATGTGCCAACATGACCATATAAAAAATTGCACTGATGTTTGTTAGAAGTTCTAACTTCTTAGGAATGTTTTTGATATTTTTCAAAAGCCATATGTGATCCTCTAAGGATCTAAAATTGTGATTTAATTATTTTTTTAGATTTTTTCTATTCTTATAAATTGTATAATTTTAGAACTAAACATCAAATTCAATTTAATTTTGTTCCATAATCTAATTATAGTGTTTAAGATATTTTGAGAGTTTTTTGGGATATTTTGTGAGTCTTTAAAACTAAGCATTTATTTTAGATTTTAGTTTTTTTTTTTTTTTTTTTTTGAAATTTTGCATGTAAACTCTAATTTATGAGTTGAGGATTATTCAAGCATGATGTGGGTTTATAATTATTTAAAGAAATCAATATGAATCAATTCTAAGTATTGTTTTAAGATCTTGGCCTATTGGTAAATTTCTTGTTCTTAACAGTTTTTGGGTTCATTATCTGGTATAAGAGCAAGTTTGAATATTAGACGAGAGAAGAATGGTAAGAAGATGAGGAGGTATGGCATAGATGCACCAGAATATGCAAGAGTTATAGAGTCAAGTTAAATAATTAACATAGGTTATCACTAATCAGTAGATAAGATAAGGTGGTGGTGAGGAAGACATAGATCATGATGAAGAAGTTCAGCAAGAAGAACAACAACAAGAGTAGGCACCATCTATGGAAGAGAGGATGGTTTAGGGTTTATAAGGAAGGAATGAAGGAATCAAGGTTGATGTTATAGATTATGGAGGAATTTTAAAACTAGAGGAGTTTATAGATTGGATGAATAACATGGAGAAGTTCTTTGAGTGGAAGACTATGAGAGAAGTCAAGAAGGTAAAGTTTGCAAGCACAAAATTGGAAGGCCATGTAATGATTTGGTGGGATCACCTACAGAAAGAGAAGCAAATAGAAGGTAAAGATAAGATTAATTCATGAAAAAATATGGAGAAAAAGATGAGGGAGAAATTTATTCCTTTGGATTATGCACAAACCCTATACAAAAGATTCTAGAATTTGAGGCAAAAGGATCACAGTATATAAGAGTATACATATGAATTTCATAAGCTTTCCATATGATTGGAGCATGATGAAAAATAATATAAGATGGTTTTAATGTATGTAAATGGTTTAAAATTTTCTATTCAAGATGAATTAAGCATGCATAGAATACTTAACATGGAGGAGGCTTATCAATTAGCTTTGAAGGTACAAGAAAAACAAAATAGATAGAATTTTAGGTGGACATATCCTCATCCAAGAAGAGGTGTGTCCCCTCAAATAAGTGGATGAAGTGGGTTTAATACCACTAGAGGTGGCCTTAATGACAATAAAGGTGAATCATCACGTGGTGTAGAAAGTCAAGATGATAATAGGCAAGGGTTTCAATACCAACAAAGAGGATGAGGGTTTCATAGAGGATAACATTATCATGGTGCCAAAGGATGGTTTCTAAATTAGCACAAATCTTGTATTTGTTATAGGTGTGAAGAATAAGGCCACAAATCATTTGATTTTTCAAATTATCAAAATAAAGGAGGTAAGAAGATTGACCAAGAGTAAATCTAGTTGAGGCTAAAATAGAAGAGTAGAACACTAAATTTTCACTAGTGGATGTTGGAGAGAATTTCATGATGAGAAGAACCATGATCACTCCAAGGAAAGAAAAAGTATAGAATAAAGAAGGTGTTGATGCATGGCTATGATCAAATATTCTTCAAACAATATGTACTTTAGGTGGAAAGGTATGCAAAGTAATTATAGATGGTGGTAGTTGTGAAAATATGGTTTATAAAAAATTGATAGAAAAACTAAATCTACAATGTTGAAAGCATCCTAATCCTTATCAAATTTCATGGTTTAAGAAAGGGAATGAGGTTATAATAGATAAAATATGCTTAATCAATTTTTTTTATAGGAAAGAGTTATATTAGTGAAATATAGGTGGTGTTATTCTAATGGATTCATGTCATGTGTTATTGGGAAGATTGTTACAATTTGACAAGAAGGTAATTCATGATGGAGCAAGGAACACATACACTTTTTGGAAAGATGGTACAAAGATACTTTTCTTACCTCTTAAAGAGGAAAATAAGATAGAAACCATGCTCTCTACTAAATAATTTATCAAAGATATGAAGGTAGTAGTTTGTTGTTACATATTAGTAGCAAAGAATGAAGAAACAAAAATGGTATAAATACCAATAGAAGTATCAAGAGTGTTAAAATAATATGCATATGTTATGTCTAATGAGTTACCAGATGGTTTACCACCGAAGAGAGATATATAACATCACATTAATTTGATTCCAGCATCAAACCTACTCAATCAAGCATCTTATAAGATGAGTCCAACAGAACATGTAGAATCAAATAAACAAGTTACTAAATTGCTAAGTAAAAAGGTGATAAGGGAGAATATGAGTCTATGTGCAACACCAGCATTGCTAACTCCAAATAAATATGGAGGATGGAGAATGTGTGTAGATAGTAGAGCAATTAATAAAATCACAATAAAGTATAGGTTTCTTTTAACTCATTTAGATGATATGACGGATGTGCTTGTAAGAGCAAAACGTTTAACCAAGATTAATCTAAGGAGTGGTTATTATCATATTCAAATTTATGAAGGATATGAGTTGAAAACTACATTCAAGACTATGGATGGCTTATATGAGTGGATGGTGATACTATTCAGATTAGCTAATGAACTTAAAAAAATTATGAGGGTGATGAATATAGTGTTATAATAATATATTGGTAAGTTTATGGTTGTTTATTTTGATGATATTTTGATATTTAGTAAGATTAAATAAGAACACATAAAAAATTTGAGAATGGTAATAGATTTTTTAAGAAAGGAAAAGTTGTTTGTAAATTTGAAGATGTTCAGGTTTATGCAGAATAGTTTAGTATTTTTAGGATTTGTAGTTTTAGAAGATGGTTTGAAAATGGATTAAAAAAACATAAAGGAAATTATTGAGTAGAATATTTCAAAAAACATTATAGAGGTAAGAAGTTTCCATGGTTTAGCAACTTTTTACCAAAAAATTATTAAAAATTTTAGTAGTATTGTGGTACCAATAATAGATTGCATGAGAGGGAAAGAATTTGTATGGACTAGAGTAGCCATAGAAAGTTTTGAAATTTTAAATAATATTACATAATGACCAATTTTAGCATTATTAAATTTTAACCAAGTGTTTTAGATTGATTGTGATGCTTCATTTATGGGAATTAGTGTTGTGTTGGTCAAGAAGGGAAGCCAATAACATATTTCAGTGAGATATTGAATGAGGTAAGAAAAAAGTATTCTACTTATGATGTTGAACTTTATGCAATTGTACAAGAATTAATATATTGGAGGCATTACTTGGTGCCTAAGGATTTTTTACTATTTACATATCATGAGGCTTTGAAGTATGTGAATACACAAAAGAAGTTCAATAGTAGGCATGCAAAGTGGGTTTCTTTCTTCCAGGGGTATACTTTTGTGTTGAAGAATAAATTAGGAAAGTAGATCTAGGTAGTTGATGCATTGATTAGGAGGGTAAAATTATTAACTACTATGGTGAGTGAAGTAGTTGTATTTGAAGCTATCAAATAATTATGTGACATTGATCCATATTTTAGCAAGATAGTTGAATAGTGCAAGAATCTATTAACAGGTGGGATAGATATTATTCATGATGAGTATCATATACATGAAGGTTATCTCTTAAAATGGAAACAATTATGCATTCTATTTCGATCTCTATGAGACAATATAATAAGATAATTACATAGTGGTGGTTTGGGTAGATATTTTGGTAAGACGAAGACAATAGTTTTGATGGAGAAAAAGTATTTTTTGCTAAAGATGAAGAGAAATGTGAAAAGGTATGTTTCAAGGTGTAGAATATGTTAGGTGGCTAAAATACATGCACAAAATACTGGACTTTACATGCCATTAAGGGTTTCAAGAGGGCCATGGATAGATTTGAGTATGGATTTTGTTTTGGGATTACCAAACACATAGAGAGGTAGTGATTCAATTTTTGATATTGTAGATAGATTTTCTAAAATGGTTCATTTTATTACATGTAAGAAAAATAATGATGACACTAGAGGTGTATAAGTTTTTTTTATGAATATTTTGAGATTTCATAGTGTTTTAGAAAATATTACTTTAGATAGGGACACAAAATTTCTAAGTCATTTCTGGAGGACTTTGTGGAAAATATGGGTACTAAGCTATAATTCAGTAGTGTATATCACCCAAAAATAGATGGATAGATAGAATTTGTGAATAGGAGATTGAAAAATTTATTGAGATGCACAATGGGAGTGAATCCAAAGCAATGGGACTTGACCTTACCAAAAGTTGAGTTTGCATATAACAGTTCAGTGAATAGATCAATAAGAAAGTCACCTTTTAAAATTGTTTATGGGAGGAACCCTATGGGTATTTTAGATTTGGTATAATTACCAATTTTAGATTGAATTAGTAATGATATAGAAGCATTTGTAAAGCATATATATTATTTACAAGGAGTAAGAAGAAAGTTACAAGAAAGTAATGAGAAATATAAAGTAGCAACATATGTTAGAAGGAGATCCAATATATTTGAAGAAGGAGAGTTGACAATGGTTTACTTGAGGAAATAAATATTTCCAAAAATCACATACAACAATTTAAAGTACAAGAAAATTAGATGATGTAAAATTGTGAAAAAAATCAATGATAACGTATATGAGGTGAGTTTAGCACAAAATTTTTATATATCTCAAGTATTTAATGTTTTAGATTTATATGAATTCCATGGAGAAGATGGTGAAGATGATGAAGATGAAGAAGTAAATTGGGAGTAACAGGTTCCCAAGAAGAAGAAAAAAATAGTGTAGGTTTTGTATATGAAGATAACGAGCACAAGGCAAGGTAATTATAATAGGTATTTGGTGCAATGAAAAGGACTATGGCATGAAGACAACACTTAGATTATAGAATGGGAGCTGAAGAAGATTGACAAGGAAAACTAGAAGCAGTATAATTAGGCCAACTCATGGGAGCTGAGATGTTTTCAATTAGAGGAGAATGATGCAAAAAAAATAGGCCAACCTTTCGAAGGCCATAAATTTTGACTCATAGCTCTGTTTGAGCTCTTCCATGCACTAAAACAATCACATAAAAAAGTATGTTGCTATCCTTCAGAATTTATACCTACCTAATAATGATTTCTATATTTTTTGGAGGCCATACATGATTATCTGAGGGTCTAAAATTATAATTTAATTATTTTTTCAATTTTTTTTAGAAATTGTATAATTTTAGAACTAAAAATCAACTTTAGTTGAATTTTGTCCCATAGTATAATTATATTGTTTAGGATATTTTGGGAGCTTTTGGGGATATTTTGGGGGTTTTAAAAATAGATTTTTTTTTAGATTTTACTTTTCTTTTTAATTTTTAATGTAAACTCTAATTTTTAAGTTGAGGATTATTTAAACATGGTGTGGGTTTCTAATTATTTAAAGAAATCAATACGAATCAATTCTAAGTACTATTTTAAGATCTTGACCTATTGTTAATTTTTTTATTCTTGATAGTTTATGGATTTACTATCTGGTATCACAGTAAGTTTGAATCTTAGAGGAGAGAATAATGGTGAGAGGATGAGGAGGTATGGCACAGATGAACTAGACTATATAAGATCTATAGAGGCAAGTTCAATAATTAACAAAGGTTATCACTAATCAGTAGAGAAGACAAGGTGGTGATCAGGAAGATATAGATCGTGATGAAAATGTTTAGCAAGAAGAAGAAGAACAAAATCAGCCACCATCAATGGAAGAGAGGATAGTTCAAGATTTAGAAGGAAGGAATGAAGGAATCAAGGTTGATGTTCTAGTTTATCTAGTCAGTTAAAAACTAGAGAAGTTGATAGATTAGATGAATAACATAGAGAAGTTCTTTGAGTGGAAGACTATGAGAGAAGACAAGAAGGTAAAGTTTGAATTCACAAAATTGAAAGGTCATGCAATGATTTGGTGGGATCGCCTACAAAAAGAGAGATAGAGAAAAATTAAAGAGAAGATTAACTTATGAAAAAAAATGCAGAAGAATTTGAGGAATAAATTTCTTCCTGTGTATTATGCTTAAACCTTATACAGAAGATTCTAGAATTTGAGACAAAAGGATCAAAATATACAAGAGTATACAGATAAATTTTATAAGCTTTCCATACGAGTGGAGCATGATCAAAGAAAAAAATAGATGGCTACAAGGTATGTAAATGTTTTAAAATGTTATATTCAATATGAATTAAGCATGCATATAATACCTAACATGGAGGAGTGTTAACAATTCACTTTGAAGGTAGAAGAAAAACAAAATAGACAAAAATTTAAAAAGATATATCCTAGTCCAAGAATAGGTGGATCCCCTCCTACAAAGGGATGAGGTGGGTTTAATACCAACATAGGTGGATTTAATACCAATAAAATTGAATCATCATGTGGTGAAGAAATCCAAGATGATAATAGGTAAGGGTTTCAATACCAACAAAGAAGATGAGGGTTTCAGAGAGGATGAGGTTATGGTAGTGCTACATGATAGTTTTTAAATCAGCATAGATCTTATGTATGTTATAGGTGTGTAGAAGAAGGGCACAGAGAATTTGAGTGTCCACACTATCAAGATCAAGAAAAGAGGCAAAAAGATCACCTAACAGTAAATCTATTTGAAACTGAGATAAAAGAGAAAAAATACCAAAAATGCACTAGCAAATGTTGGAGAGAATCTCATGATGAGAAGAACCATGGTCCCCGAAGGAAGGAACAAGTATAGAATAAATATGGTAGTGATGTATGGTTATGATCAAATATTTTTCTAACAAGATGTACTTCAAGTGGAGAGGTATGAAAATTAATTATAGATGGTGGTAGTTATGATAATATGGTTTCTAAAGAAATGATAGAGAAACTAAATATGTAATGTGAAAAGCATCCTAATCCTTATCATATTTCATGGTTTAAGAAAGGGAATGAGGTTATAGTAGATAAAAGGTGATTAATCAGGTTTTTTATAAGAAAGATTTATAATGATAAAATATGGTGTGTTATTATTTTGATGGATGCATGTCATATGTTATTGTGAAGAACATGGTGATTTGACAAGATGGTAATTCATGATGGATCAAAGAACATGTACACTTTTTGGGAAGGTGATACACAGCTATTTTTGTTACCTCTTAAAGAGGAAGAGAAGATAAAAAGCATGCTCTCTACTAATGAATTTATCCAAAAAATGAAGGTAGTAGGTTTTTGTTATGCATTAGTAGAAAAGAATAAAGAAATATAAATGGTGCAAATACTAATAGAAGTAGCAAGAGTGTTAAAAGAATATGCAAATGTTATGCCTGATAAGTTACCATATGGTTTACCATCGAAGATAAATATACAACATCGTATTAATTTGATTCAAGTATCAACTCTACCCAATCAAGTATCTTATAGGATCAATCTAAAAGAACATGAAAAATTAAATAAACAAGTTACTAAATTTCTAAGGAAGAAGGTGATAAGGTAGAGTATGAGTCCATGTGAAATACCAACATTGATAACTCCAAAGAAAGATGGAGGATGGATAATGTGTGTGGATAGTAGACTAATTAATAAAATCACAATAAAGTATAGGTTTCCTATAGCTCATTTAGATGATGTGATGGATGTGCTTGCAGGAGCAAAATATTTTACCAAGATTTATCTAAGGAGTGGTTATTATCATATTTGAATTCATGAAGGACATGAGTAGAAAACTACATTCAAGACAATGGATGGCTTATATGAGTGGATGGTGATGCCATTCAGATTATATAATGCACCTAGCACATTTATGAGGGTAATTAATACAGTGCTACAAGAATATATTGGTAAGTTTATGGTTGTTTATTTTGATGATATTTTGATATTCAATAAGACTAAATAAGAACACTTACAACATTTGGGAATGGTAATGGATTTGTTAAGAAAGGAGAAGTTGTATGTAAATTTGAAGAAGTGTAGGTTTATGTAAAATAGTTTGGTCTTTTTAAGATTTGTAGTTTCATCATATGGTGTGAAAATGGATGAAGAAAAGATAAAGGTGATTTTTGAGTAGCCTATTCCAAAAATAACTATAGATGTAAGAATTTTCCATGGTTTAGCAACTTTTTAAAAAAATTATTAAAAATTTTAGTAGTATTAGGGTATCAATAATAGATTGCATGATAGGGAAGGAATTTGCATGGACTAGAGCAGCCACAATTTTTTTTGAAATTTTGAAGAAGATTACAGAATGACCAATTTTAGCATTACAAGATTTTAACCAAGTGTTTGAGGTTGATTTTGATGCTTCATTTATGGGAATTTTTGTTGTCTTGGGTCAAGAAGGAAAGCCAATAGAATATTTCAATGAGAAATTGAATGAGATAAGAATAAAGTATTCTACTTATGATGTTGAACTTTATACAATTATACAATAATTAAGATATTGGAGGCATTACTTGGTGCCTAAAGATTTTATACTATTTATAGATCATGAGGCTTTGAAGTAAGAGAATACACAAAAGAAGTTGAATAGTAGGCATGTAGAGTGGGTTTATTTCTTGAAAGGATATACTTTCGTGTTGAAGCATAAATTAGGAAAACAAAATCAGGTAGCTAATGCATTAAGTAGAAGGGTAATGGTATTAACTAATATGGTGAGTGAAGTAGTTATATTTGAAGCTATCAAATAGTTTTATGATATTGATCCATATTTTGGCAAGTTAGTTGAAGAGTGTAGGAATCTATTAATAGGTGGGATATATATTACTCATAATGAGTATCTTATACATGAAGGTTATCTCTTCAAAGGGCAAAAATTATGCTCTCTATGAGACAAGTTACTAAGAGAATTACATAATGCTAGTTTGGCTAGACATTTTGGAAGACAAAGATAATATCTTTGGTGGAGAAAAAATATTTTTGGCCAAAGGTGAAGAGAGATGTGACAAGGTATGTTTCAAGGTGTAGAATATGTCAGGTGGCTAAAGGACATACACCAAATATTGGACTTTACATACCATTACTAGATCCAAGGTGGCCATGGACAGATTTGAGTATGGATTTTGTGTTAGGATCACCAAACACACAAAGAGGTAATGATTCAATTTTTTTAATGTAGATGGATTTTATAAAATGGTTCATTTCATTGTATGTAAGAAAACCAATGATGTCACTAGAGTTGCAGAATTATTTATTATGGATATTATGAGATTGCATGGTGTTCCAAAAACTATTACTTCAGATAGGGACACAAAAAATTTAAGTCATTTTTTGAGGATTTTATGGAAGATGATGGATACTAAGATACAATTCAGTAGTTCATATCACCCAAAAATAGATGGATAGATAGAATTTGTGAATAGGAAATTTGGAAATTTATTGAGATACATAGTAAGAGAGAAGCCAAAGTAATGGGACTTAGATTTACCACATGCTGAGTTTACATATAACAGTTCCATCAATACATCAACAAGAAAGTCACCTTTTTGAATTTTTTATGAGATAAATCCTATGGGCATTTTAGATTTGGTAGAATTACTAATTGCAGATTGAATTAGTGATGATATAAAAGCATTTACAAAGCATATGCAAAAGTTTCAAGGAGTAAGAAGAAACTTGAAAGAAAGTAATGAGAAATATAAAGTAGCAACAGATGTCAGAAGATATAAAGTATTTTAAGAAGGAGAGTTGGTAATGGTTTACTTTAGGAAATAAATATTTTTAAAAGGCACATACAACAAGTTGAATAACAAGAAAATTAAACCTTGCAAAATTGTAAAGAAAATCAATGATAATGCATATGAGGTGAGTTTGCCACATAATTTTGATATATCTCAAGAATTTAACATTTCATATTTATATAAATTCTATGGAGAAGATGGTGCATATGATGAAGATGAATAATTAAATTGGGAGGAGTCGATTCCAAAGAAAAAGAAAGAAAAAATAGTGCAAGTTTTGGATATGAAGATAGTGAGCACAAGGCAAGGAAATTATAACAGGTATTTGGTATAGTAGGAAGAATTGTTGTAAGAAGACAACACTTGGATTATAGAATGGAGCTGAAGAAGATTGACAAGGAAAAGTGGAAGCAGTATAATTAGGCCAACTCATAGGAGTTGTGATGTTTTCAATTAGAGGAGAATGATGCAAAGAAAATAGGCTAACCTTCCATAGGCCATAAATTTTGACCCATAGCTCTATTTGAGCTCTTTCACGTGCCAAAATGACCATATCAAAAAGTATGTTGCTTTTTATAGGAAATTTTACTTACCTAGGAATTTTTTTGATATTTTTTAGAGGCCATCCATGATCATTTGAGGGTCTAAAATTGTGATTTAATTATTTTTTTGGGTTTTTATTTTTTTAATTTTTTTATAATTTTAGAACCAGATATCAACTTCAATTAAATTTCATCCCATAGTCTAATTATAGTGGTTAGGATTTTTGGGATATTTCAAGATTTTTTAAAGATAGGCATTTTTTAGATTTTAGTTTTTTTATTTTTTTTGAATTTTGCCTGTAAACTCTAATTTATGAGTTGAGGCTTAATTAATCATGGTATGATTTTGTAATTATCTCATACAATCAATAAAAATCAATTCTAAGTATTTTTTCAAGATCTTGGCCTATTGGTAATTTTCTTATTCTTGATAGTTTTTGGGTTTGTTATCTAGTATCAAAGCAATTTCGAACCTTGGAGGATTGAACAATGGTGAGAGGATAAAGAGGTAAGACATAGATGAAATAGACTATACAAGAGCTATAGAGGCAAGTTAAATAATTAACAGAGGTTATCACCAATCAACAAAGAAGATAATGTGGTAATGAGGAAGACATAGATCATGATAAAGAAGTTTAGCAAGAAGAAGAGGAATAAGAACAGCCACCATCAATGAAAGAGAGGATGGTTTAAGATTTAGAAGGAAGGAATGAAGGAATCAAGATTGTTGTTCTAGATTATGGAGAAAGAGAGACAGATAAAAGGTAAAGATAAGATTAATTCATGGAAAAAGATAGAGAAGAAGTTGATGGAGAATTTTTTTTCTATGGATTATGCACAAACCTTATATAGAAGATTCCAAAATTTAAGGAAAAACAATCATAGTATACAAGAGTATACAGACGACTTTTATAAGCTTTCCATACGAGTGGAGCATTATGAAACAGAAGAGAAGATGCTTGAAAATTATGTAAATAGTTTAAATTTTTGTATTCAAGATGAATTAAGCATGAATTGAATACTTAACATGAAGGAGGTGTATCAATTAGCTTTGAAGGCAAAAGAAAAACAAAATAGATAAAATTTTAGAAGAACATCTCTTAGTCTAAGAAGGGGTGGATCCCCTTCAATAAGGGGATATGGTGGGTTTAATACCACCATAGGTGACTTTAATTCTAATAAAGGTAAATCATCACATAGTACAAAAAGGCAAGATGATAATGGTCAAGGGTTTTAATACCAATAAAGAGGATGAGGGTTTCAAAGAGGATGAGGTTATGATGGTGCTAGAGGATGGTTTTTGAATTAGCATAGACATTATGTCTATTATAAGTGTGGAGAAGTGTATAGAGCATTTGAGTTTCTACACTATCAAGATCAATAAAGGAGGTAAGAAGGAAAATAAATTGTTGCTTGAGGTTGATTGTTAGACTAGATTTTAACAAAGTGTTTGAGGTTGATTGTGATGCTTCATTTGTGAGAATTGGTGTTGTGCTGAATAAAGAAGGAAAGCCAATAGCATATTTCAATGAGAAATTAAATGAGGTAAGAACAAAGTATTCTACTTATGGTCTTGAACTTTATGTAACTGTACAAGCATTAAGACATTGGAGGCATTACTTGGTGCCTAAGGAGTTTATACTATTTATAGAT
Organism: Torreya grandis; assembly: GCA_037957365.1. NCBI lineage: Eukaryota > Viridiplantae > Streptophyta > Pinopsida > Cupressales > Taxaceae > Torreya > Torreya grandis. The sequence continues at coordinate 1,866,943 of JARHVA010000707.1, read as the reverse complement.
CATGAGGCTTTGAAGTATGTGAATACATAAAAGAAGTTGAATAGTAGGCATAAAAAGTATGTTTATTTCTTGTAGGGGTATAGTTTTGTGTTGAAGCATAAATGAGAAAAGTAGAATCAGGTAGCTCATGCATTGAGTACGAGGGTAATGTTATTAACTACTATGGTGAGTGAATTAGTTGGATTTGAATCTATCAAAGAATTATATATGATACTAATCCATATTTTGGAAAAATAGTTGAAAAGTGTAGGAATCCATTAATAGGTGGGATAGATATTATTCATGATGAGTATCTTATACAAGAAGGTTATCTCTTAAAAGGGAAACAATTATTATTCCAATTGGGTATCTATTAGACAATATAATAAGAGAATTGCATAGTGATGGTTTGGCTAGACATTATGGTAAGATGATGAAAATATATTTGGTGGAGGAAAACTATTTTTGGCCAAAGATAAAGAGAGATGTGACAAGGTATGTTTCAAGGTCCAGTGTATGTCAAGTGGCTTGAAGACATGCACAAAATACTAGACTTTACATGCCATTACCAGTTCCAAGAGGGCCATTGATAGATTTGAATATGGATTTTGTGTTGGGATTACCCAACACATAAAGAGGTAATGATTCAATTTTTATTATTGTAGATAGATGCTATAAAATGGTCTATTTCATTACATGTAATAAAACTAATGATGCAATTAGAGTTACAAAAAAAATTATTGATATTGTGAGATTGCATGGTGTTCCAAAAACTAGTACTTTAGATAGGGACACAAAATTTATAAGTATTTTTTGGAGGAATTTGTGAAATAAGATGGTTAATAAGCTAGAATTTAGTAGTTCATATCACCCATAAACACATAGATAGATAGATAGATAAAAGTTGTGAATAGGGGCTTGGGAAATTGATTGAGATGCATAGTGGGAGAGAAGCCAAAGCAATGAGACTTGGCTTTACCACAAGCTAAGTTTGCATATAACAGTTTAGTGAATATATCAATAGGAAATTCACCTTTTCAAATTATTTATGGGATAAATACTATGGGTATTTTAGATTTGGTACAATTACCAATTGTAGATCAAATTAGTGATGATACAGAAGCATTTATAGAACATATGTAGTAGTTGTAAGGAGTAAGAATAAATTTTTAAGAAAGTAATGAGAAATATAAAGCATCAGTGGATATCAGAAGAAGGTCCAAATTATTTGAAGAAGGAGAGTTGGTAATGGTTTACTTAAAGAAAGAAATATTTCCAAAAGGGACATACAACAAGTTGAAGTACAAGAAAAATTAGACCATGCAAAATTGTGAAAAAAATCAATGATAACACATATGAGGTGAGTTTACCATAGAATTTTGATATATCTATAGTATTTAACATTTTAGATTTATATGAATTCCATGGAGAAGATGATAAAGATGATGAAGATGAATAAGTAAATTAGAAGCATCAAGTTTCCAAAGAAGAAGAAAGAAAAAATTGTGCAGTTTTAGATATAAAGATAGTGAGCACAAGGCAAAGAAACTATAACAAGTATTTTGTGTAGTAAGAAGGATTGAATCAAAGAAGACAACACTTAGATTACTGAATGGGAGCTAAAAAATTTTAACAAGGAAAAGTGGAAGCAGTATAATTATGCCAACTCATAGGAGTTGAGTTGTTTTCAATCAGAGGAGAATGATGTAGAAAAAATATGCCAAACTTCTAGAGGCCATAACTTTTGTCCCATAGATCCATTTGAGATCTTCCACATGACAAATAGACCATATCAAAAAGTATGTTGCTGTCCATAGAATTTCTACCTACCTAAGAATGTTTTTGATATTTTTCTGAGGCCATATGTGATCATTTGATGTTCTAAAATTGTGATTTAATTATTTTTCTAGGTTTTTTATATTTTTAGAAATTATATAATTTTATAATTAGACATCAAATTCTGTTGAATTTCATCCCATATTATAATTATAGTGTTTAGGATATTTTGACAGATTTTTGGGATATTTTAGGAGTTTTTAAAAATAATCATTTTTTTAGATTTTATTTTGTTTCAAATTTTGCATGTAAACTTTAATTTATGAGTTGAGGCTTATTTAAGTATGTTGTGGGTTTATAATTATTTCAAAAAATAAATATGAATCAATTCTATGTATTGTTTCAATATCTTGTCCAATTGGTAATTTTCTTGTTCTTGATAGTTTATAGATTCATTATCTGGTATCAAAGAAAGTTTAAATCTTAGAGGAGAGAAGAATGGTGAGATGAAAATGAGGTATGGCACAGATAAATTACACTATAAAAAAGTTATAGAGGCAAGTTTAACAATTAATAGATATTATTACCAATTAGTGGAGAGACAAGGTGGTGATGAGGAAGACACAAATCATGATGAAGAAGTTCAGGAAGAAGAACAATAAGAGAAGACACCATAAATGAAAGAGAGGATGATTTAGAATTTAGAAGGAAAGAATGAAGGAATCAAGGTTGATTTTATAGATTGTGGAAGTAGTTTAAAACTAGAGGAGTTGATAGATTGGATGAATAGCATGGAGAAGTTCTTCGAGTGGAAGACTATGAGAGAAGACAAGAAGGCAAAGTTTGATTGCAAGAAATTAAAAGGTCATGTAATGATTTAGTGGGATCACCTATAGAAATAGAGATAGAGAAAATGTAAAGAGAATATTAATTCATGGAAAAGGATGGAGAAGAAGCTGAGGGAGAAAATTCTTCTTGTGGATTATGCATAGACCCTATACATAAGATTGTAAAATTTGAGGTAAAAAGATCACATTATACAAGAGTATAAAAAATGAATCTTTTAAACTTTCCATACAATTAGATCATGATAAATTAGAAGAGAAGATGGTTGCAAGGTATATAAATGATTTGAAATTTTCTATTCAAGATAAATTAAGTATGCATTGAATACTTTTATCAATTATCTTTGAAGGTAGAAGAAAAACAAAATAGATAGAATTTCATAAGGATATATCCTAGCTGAAGAAGAGGAGGATCCCCTCAAACAAGGGGACAAGATAGGTTTAATACCACTAGATGTGGCTTTAATTCCAATAAAGCTGAATCATCACGTGGTATAGAAAAGTAAGATGATAATAGGTAAGGGTTTCAATACCAACAAAGAGGATGAGTGTTTTAGAGAGGATGTATGATGGTGCTAAAGGATGGCTTCTGAATCAACATATATATTATTTATATTATAGGTGTGGAGAAGAATGGTATAAATAATTTGAGTTCCCAAACTATCAAGATCAAGAAAGGAGGCAAGAAGGTCACCTAAGAGTAATTCTAGTTGAGGCTGAAATAGAAGAGCAAAAAATTGATGTTGAACTAGCAGATGTTGGAGGAAATATCATGATGAGAAGAACCATGATCTCTCTAAGGAAAGAACAAGTGTGGAATAAATAAGGTGGTGATGCATGGCTAAGATAAAATATCTTTTGAATAAGATGTACTTTGGGTGAAAATGTATGTAAAGTAATTATAGATGGTGGTAGTTGTGAAAATATGGTTTCTAAAAAAATGATAGAGAATCTAAGTCTGCAATGTGAAAGCATCCCAATCCATATCAAATTTCATGGTTTAATAAAGGGAATGAAGTTACATTAGATAAAAGGTGTTTAATCAAGTTTTCTATAGAAAAGAGTTATGATAATGAAATATGGTGTGATGTTATTCTGATGGATGCATGCCATGTGTTGTATGGAAGATATTGGCAATTTGACAGGAAAGTAATTCATGATGGAGCAAAGAACACTTATACTTTTTGGAAAGTTAGTACAATGATAGTTTTGTTACCTGTTAAAGAGGAAGAGAAGATAGAAAGCATGCTCTCTACTAAATAATTTATCTAAGATATGAAGGTATCAGGTTGTTATTATACATTAGTGGCAAGGAATGAAGAAACATAAATGATGCAAATAGCAAAAGAAGCATTAAGATTATTAAAATAATATGCAGATATTGTGTTTTGTGAGTTAACATATGGTTTATCATCAAAGAGAGATATACAACATCACATTGATTTGATTTCAGGATCAGCTCTACCCAATCATGTAGCTTATAGGATGAGTCCACCAAAAGATGTAGAATTAAATAAACAAGTTACTAAATTTCTAAGGTAGAAGGTGATAAAGAGAGTATGAATCCATGTGCAACACCAACATTGCTAATTCTAAATAAATATTGAGGATGGAGAATGTGTGTGGATAGTAGATAAATTAATAAATTTACAATAAAGTATAGGTTTATTATACCAACTTTAGATGATATGATGGATGTGCTTTTAGGAGAAAAATATTTTACCAAGATTTATTTAAGGAGTGGTTATTATCAGATTCAATTTTTTTAAGGAGATGAATGAAAAACTACATTAAAGACTAGGGATGGCTTATATGAGTTGATGGTGATGCCATTCATATTATCTAATGCACCTAACACATTTGTGAGGTTGATGAATATAGTGCTATGAGAATATATTTATAAATTTATGGTTATTTATTTTGATGATATTTTGATATTCAATAAGACTAAAGAAGAACACTTACAACATTTGAGAATGGTAATGGATTTGATAAGAAAAGAGAAGTTATATGAAAATTTGAAGAAGTGTAGGTTTATACAAAATAATTTGGTATTTTTGGGATTTTTAGTTTCATCAGATGGAATGAAAATGGATGAATAAAGATAAACTTGATTGTTGAGTGGCCTATTTTAAAAAGCATTTACAAAGGTAAGAAGTTTCCATGGTTTAGCAATTTTTTACAAAAGATTTATTAAAAAATTTATTAATATTGTGTCACTAATAATATATTGCATGAAAGGGAAAGAATCTATATGGACTAGAGTAGCCACTGAAAGTTTTGAAATTTTGAAGAAGATTATAGAATGACCAATTTTAGCATTATCAAATTTTAGCAAGGTGTTTGAGGTTGATTGTGATGCTTCATTTATGGGAATTGGTGTTATTTTGAGTCAAGAAAGAAATCCAATATCATATTTTAGTGAGAAATTGAATGAGGTAAGAACAAAGTATTACACTTATGATTTTGAAATTTATGCAATTGTACAAGTATTACGACATTAGAGACATTACTTGGTGCCTAAGGAGTTTATACTATTTATAGATCATGAGGCTTTAAAGTATGTGAATATACAAAATAAGTTGAATAGTAAGCATGCAAAGTGGATTTATTTCTTGTATGGGTATACTTTTATGTTGAATCATAAATCAATAAAGCATAATCATGGTGTTGATGCATTGAGTAAGAGGGTAACATGATTAACTACTATGGTGAGTGAAGTAGTTGGATTTTCAACTATCAAAGAATTATATGATACTGATCCATATTTTGTCAATATAGTTGAATAGTGTAGGAATCCCTTAACAGGTGGGATATATATTATTCATGATCAGTATCTTATATATAAAGGTTATCTCTTCAAAGGGAAACAATTATGCATTCTAGTTGGGTCTCTACAAGACTACATAATAAGAGAATTACATGGTGGTGGTTTGGCTGGACATTTTGGTAAGACAAAGACAATTACCTTGGTAGAGGAAAATTATTTTAGGCCAAAGATGAAGAGATATGTGACAAGGTATGTTTTAAGGTGCAAAATATGTTAGGTGTTTAAAAGACATGCAGAAAATACTGGACTTTACATGCCATTACCAGTTCTAAGAGGGCCATGGATAGATTTATGTATGGATTTTATGTTGGGATTACCAAACACATATAGAGGTAATGATTCAATTTTTGTTATTATAGATAGATTTTCTAAAATGGTTCATTTCATTGCATGTAAGAAAACATGTGATGCCTCTAGAGTTTCAAAATTATTTTTTATGGATACTGTGAGATTGCATGGTGTTCCAAAAACTATTAATACAAATAGGGGAAAAAAATTCTAAGTCATTTTTGGAGGACTTTGTGGAAGAAGATGGGTACTAAGCTATAGTTCAGTAGTGCAAATCACCCATAAACAGATGGATAGATAGAAGTTGTGAATAGGAGCTTGGGAAATTTATTGAGATGCATAGTGGGAGAGAAGCCAAAGCAATGGGAATTAGCTTTACCACAAGCTAAGTTTGCATATAACAGTTTAGAGAATATATCAATAGGAAAGTCACCTTTTAAATTTTTTTATGAGAAAAATCCTATAGGTATTTTAGATTTGGTATAATTCCCAATTATAGATAAAATTAGTGATGATGCAAAAGCATTTGCAGAGCATATACATCAGTTGCAAGGAGTAAGAAGAAAGTTGCAAGAAAATAATAAGAAATATAAAGTAGTAGCGGATGTTAGAAGAAGATCTAAAGTATTTAAAGGAGAGTTGGTGATGGTTTACTTGAGGAAAGAAATATTTCTAAAAGGCACAAACAACAAGTTTAATTACAAGAAAATCAAACCATGCAAAATTATGAAAAAAATTAATGATAACACATATGAGGTGAGTTTACCATAGAATTTTAATATATCTCTAGTATTTAATTTTTTAGATTTATATGAATTAGATGGAAAAGATGGTGAAGATGATCAATTAAAATGGGAGCAACATGATCCAAAGAAGAAGAAAGAACAAATAGTGTAGGTTTTAGATATGAAGACAGTGAGTACAAGGTAAGGAAATTATAATAGGTATTTGATGTAGTGGGAAGGATTGTAGCAAGAAGACAACACTTGGATTACAGAATGGGAGTTGAATAAGATTAACAAGGAAAAGTGTAAGTAGTATAATTAGTCCAACTCACAGGAGTTGAGTTATTTTCAACCAAAGGAGAATGATGTAGAAAAAATAGGCCAACCTTCTGGTGGTCATAACCTTTGACCTATAGCTCTGTTTGAGTTATTCATCATGCCAAAATTATTGTACCAAAAAGTAAATTCCTATGCTTAGAAGCTTATACATACCTAAGAAATTTTTTTTTTTTTTTTGGAGGCCATACGTGATCATCTGAGAGTCTAAAATTATGATTTAATTATTTTTGTAGGGTTTTTCTATTTTTAGAAATTGTATAATTTTAGAGCCAGATATCAAATTTAGTATAATTTCATCCCATAATCTAATTAGATTTTTTAAGATATTTTTGGGAGTTTTCAAAAATAAGGCATTTTTTTAGATTTTAGTTTCTTTTGAATTTTGCATTTAAACTCTAATTTTTGAGTTAAGAATTATTTAAACATGGTGTGGGTTTGTAGTTATTTAAAATAATCAATATGAATCAATTCTAGGTATTATTTTAAGATCTTGGCCTATTAGTAATTTTCTTATTCTTGATAGTTTTTGGGTTCATTATCCGGTATCAAAGCAAGTTCAAATCTTGGAGAAGAGAAGAATGGTGAGATGACAAGGAGGTATAGCACAAATGAACCAAACTATAAAAGAGCTATAGATTAAAGTTCAATAATTAGCATATGTTATCACCAATTAGTAGATAAGACAAGGTGGTGATGAGGAAGACACAGATTGTGATGAAGAAGTTCAGTGACAAGAAGAACAACAAAATCAACCACCATCATTAGAATAGAGGATGGTTTGGGATTTAGATGGAAGGAATGAAGGAATCAAGGTTCTTGTTCTAGATTATGGGGGTAGTTTAACACTAGAGGATTTGATAGATTGGATGAATAGCATGGTGAAGTTCTTTGCGTGGAAGACTATGGGAGATGATAAAAAGGTAAATTTTGCATGCACAAAATTGAAAGGTCATGCAATGATTTGGTGGGATCACCTATAGAAAGAGAGATAAATAAAAGGTAAAGAGAAGATTAATTCATGGAAAAATATGGATAAAAATTTCAGGGAGAAATTTCTTCTTATGGATTAAGCATATACCCTATACAGAAGATTCCAAAATTTGAGGCAAAAAGATCACAGTATAAAAGAGTATATAGATAAATTTATAACCTTTCCATACAAGTAGAGCATAATTAAATAGAAGATAAGATGGCTTCAAGGTATGTAAATGGTTTGAAATTATCTATTGAATATGAATTAATGATGCATATAATACTTAACATAGAGGAGCCTTATCAATTAACCTTGAAGGTAGAAGAAAAATAAAATAGATAGAATTTTAGGACATTTGCTGGCCCAAGAAGAGGTGGATCCCATCCAATAAGGGGATGAGGTGGGTCTAATACCACCATAGGTGGCTTTAATGCCAATAAAGGTGAATCATCACATGGCACAAAAAGGCAAGATGATAATAAACAAGGGTTTCAATACCAATAAAGAGGATGAGGGTTTCAGAGAGGATGAGGTTATGGTGGTGCTAGAGAATGGTTTTCAAATAAGCATAGATCTTATGTTTTCTATAGGTGTGGAAATGAAGGGCACAAAGCATTTCTATGTCCACACTATCAAGATTAATAAAGGAGCTAAGAATATCACCCAAGAGTAAATCTAGTTGAGGCTGAAATAGAGAGCATAATATTGAAGTTACACCAGTAGATGTTGGATAAAATATCATGATGAGAAGAACCATGATTACTCTAAGGAAGGAACAAGTGCAAAATAAATAAGATGGTGATGCATTGGTGCGATCAAATATTTTTTGAACAAGATATAATTCGGGTGGAAAGGTATGCAAAGTAATTATAGATGGTGGTAGTTGTGAAAATATGGTTTCTAAAGAAATGATAGAGAAACTAAATCTACAATGTAAAAAGCATCCTAATCCTTTTCATATTTCATGGTTTAAGAAAGGGAATGATGTTACAGTAGATAAAAGGTGCTTAATCAATTTTTCTATAGGAAAGAATTATAATAAGGAAATTTGGTGTGATGTTATTCCAATGGATGTATGTCATGTGTTATTGGGAAGATCGTGGCAATTTGATAGGAAGGTAATTCATGATGGAGAAAATAACACATACATTTTTTAGAAAGGTGGTATAAAGGTAGTTTTTTTTTACCTCTTAAAGAGGAAGAGAAGACATAAATCATGCTCTCTACTAAAAAATTTATCCAAGATATGAAGGTAGTAGGTTTCTCTTATACATTAGTAGCAAAGAATGAAAAAATAAAAATGGTAAAAATACCAACAAAAGCAACAAGAGTGTTAAAATAATATGCAAATGTTATGCCTGATGAGTTAACAAATGGTTTACCACCAAAAAGAGATATAAAACATCTCATTGATTTAATTATAGGATAAACTCTACCCAATCAAGAAGATTAAAGGATGAATCCAATAGAACAAGCAAAATTAAATAAATAAGTTACTGAACTGGTAAAGAAAAAGGTGATAAGGGAGAGTATGGGTCCATGTGCAACACAATCATTGCTAGTTCTAAAGAAAGATGGAGGATGGAAAATATGTGTGGATAGTAGATCAATTAATAAAATCACAATAATTTATAGGTTTTATATACCTCATTTAGATGATGTCATGGATGTGCTTGTAGGAGCAAAATATTTTACCAAGATTTATCTAAGGAGTGATTACTTTCATATTTGAATTTGTGAAGGAGATGAGTTGAAAACTACACTCAAGACTAGGGATGGCTTATATGAGTGGATGGTGATGCCATTCAGATTATCTAATGCACTTAGTACATTTATGAGGGCAATGAATACAATGCTACGAGAATATATTGGTAAGTTTGTGGCTTTTTATTTTGATGATATTTTAATATTTAGTAAGACTAAATAAGAACACTTACAACATTTTAGAATGGTAATGGATTTGTTAAGAAAGGAGAAGTTGTATGAAAATGTGAAGAAGTGCTAGTTTATGCAAAATAGTTTGATATTTTTGGGATTTGTAGTTTTAAAAGATGGTGTGAAAATGGATGGAGAAAAGATAAAGGAAATTTTTGAGTGGCCAATTCCAAAAGCATTACAGAAGTAATAAGTTTTCATGGTTTAGCAATTTTTTACAAAAAAATTATTAAAATTTTTATTAGTATTGTAGCACCAATAACAGATTGTATGAGAGGGAAAGAATTTGCATGGACTAGAGAAGCCACATAAAGTTTTGAAATTTTGAAGAATAAGATTATAGAATGACAAATTTTAGCATTACCAAATTTTAATAAAGTGTTTGAGGTTGATTGTGATGCTTCATTTGTGGGAAATGGTGTTGTACTGAATCAAGAAGGAAAGCCAATAGCATATTTCAGTGAAAAATTGAATGAGTTAAGAAAAAAATTATTCTACTTATGATGTTTAACTTTATACAATTGTACAAGCATTAAGACATTGGAGGCATTACTTGGTGCCTAAAGAGTTTATACTATTTATAGATCATGAGGCTTTGAAGTATGTGAATACACAAAAGAAGTTGAATAGTAGGCATGAAAAGTAGGTTTGTTTCTTGCAAGAGTATATTTTTGTGTTGAAGCATAAATCAAGAAATCAAAACCAAGGGGTCGATACATTGAGTAGGAGGGTAATTTTATTAACTATTATGGTGAGTGAAGTAATTGTATTTGAAGTTATCAAAGAATTATATGATACTAATCCATATTTTGGCAAGATAGTTGAATAATGTAGGAATCCATTAATAGGTGGGATAGATATTATTCATGATGAGTATCTTATACATGAATTTTATCTCTTTAAAGGGAAATAATTATGCATTCTATTTGGGTCTCTACAAGACAATAGAATAAGATAATTACATAGTGGTGGTTTAGCTAGACAATTTGGTAAGATGAAGATAATAGCTTAGGTGGAGGAAAATAATTTTTGGCCAAAGATGAAGAGAGATGTGACAAAGTATGTTTCAAGGTGTAGTATATGTTAGGTGGATAAAGAACATGCATAAAATATTGGACTTAACATGCCATTACCAATTTCAAGAGGGCCATGGATAGATTTGAGTATGGAGTTTGTCTTGGGATTACCAAACACACAGAGAGGTAATGATTCAATTTTTGTTATTGTAGACAAATTTTATACAATGGTTCATTTTATTTCATGTGAGAAAACCAATTATGCCAGAGAGTTATAGAATTATTTTTTATAGATATTGTGAGATTGTATGGTGTTCCAAAAACTATTACTTCAAATAGGGACACAAAATTTCTAAGTCATTTTTTCAAGACTTTATGGAAGAGGATGGCTAAAAAGGTATAATTCAGTAGTGCATATCACCCACAAATAGATGGACAAACAGAAGTTATGAATAGGAGCTTGGAAAATTTATTGAGATGCATAGTGGGAGAGAATCCAAAGAAATGGGACTTGGTTTTACCACAAGCTGGTTTTGTATGTAACATTCTAGTGAATAGATCAATAGGAAAGTCAAATTTTCAAATTATTTATGGGATAAATCCTATGGGTATTTTATATTTGGTACAATTAATAATTATAGATTGAATTAGTGATGATGTAGAAGTATTATCAGAGCATATGTAGTAGTTACAAGGAGTAAAAATAAAGTTGAAAGAAAGTATTGAGAAATATAAAACAATAGTGGATGTCAAAAGAAGATTCAAATTATTTGAAGAAGAAGAGTTGGTAATGGTTTACTTTAGGAAATAAATATTTCCAAAAGGCAAATGCAACAAGTTGAAGTATAATAAAATTGGATCATGTAAAATTGTGAATAAAATCAATGATAACGTATATGAGGTGAGTTTACCATAAAATTTTGATATATATCTAGTATTTAATGTTTCATATTTATATAGATTCCATAGATATTAAGGTGAAGATGATGAAGATGAAGAAGTAAACTAGAAGCAGTGCGTTCCAAAGAAGAAGAAAGAAAAAATAATGCATGGTTTAGATATGAAAATAGTGAGCAAAAGGCAAGTGAATTAGAATAGGTATTTGGTATTGTAGGAAGGATTGTGGCAAGAAGATAACATTTGTGATTATAGAATAGGAGTTGAAGAAGATTGACAAGGAAAAGTGGAAGCAGTATAATTATACCAACTCGTAAGAGCTGAGTTATTTTCAACCAGAGGAGAATGATGCATAAAAATAGGCCAACCTTCTTAAGGCCATAACTTTTGATCCGTAGCTCCATTTGAGGTCTTCCACATGTCCAAATGACTATATCAAAAAGTAAGTTATTGTCCTTAGGAATTTCTACCTACCTAGGAAAGTTTTTGATATTTTTTTGAGGCCATACGTGATCATTTGAGGGTCTAAAATTGTGATTTAATTATTTTTTGAGGATTTCCTATTTTTGGAAATTATATAATTTTAGATCCAGACATCAAATTCAGTTGAATTTCATCCTATAGTCTAATTATAGCATTTAAGATATTTCAAGATATTTTTGAGATATTTTTAGATTTTTTAAAAATAGGTATTTTTCATTTAGATTTTAATTTTGCATGTAAACTCTAATTTTTGAGTTGACGCTTATTTAAGCATGGTATGGGTTTGTAATTATTTCAAGAAATAAATACAAATAAATTTTGAGTATTATTTCAAGATCTTGGCCTATTGGTAATTTTTTTGTTCTTGATAGTTTTTGGGTTCATTAAAATTACAAGTATATGAACACAACTTTTTAACATTAACTTCATGAAAATAATTTCTGTTAAATCATAGCCAATAATGCGTATATTGGTAAGGTATAATTTTTATAAATTTTCAAATGGTTAAAATTTTATAAAGTTATTTGTAACAATATGTATATAGTCCATAATGAGGTATGTTGTGTGTGTGTGTGTGTGTGTGTGTATATATATATATATATATATATATATATATATAAAGAAACTATAATTTCCCCTCTATAAATTCATAGAGTATTTTTTAAATAATAAAATATACATGATTAGATGTATCAACAAAGATGAAAAATACTCCTAAATTTATTTAAAATCATGTGGGCTGATCCATGGCTAATTTTAGGCTAGGTTCGGACTTCCCCAACCTTAAACCTAAAGCACTCCTAGAGGGAAGGCATAAAATTCAAATGTTTAAATGGAATATGCCCTTTTGAAGCTCATAAAGAATCATTAAATACACTTCTTCATTTAGAAATACTCCAAAATAGGGTGTGTGTGATTTATAAAGTGGTGTAAGCCCTTTATAGTTGATAAAAAAAAAATCCCATGAAATTCACTTATTAATTATGCATTTCACAAACTTCAAACTTGTTTCTTCTAATAATAATGCAAATTCCCCATTTACTTTTTCTCTATTACTTTAAATTCTTCAATTTTTACTGTAAACCTAGAATTATTTGCATAAATAAAAATAGTAGAATTAGATAAACCTCACAAAAGATCAATTAAAAAGCTAACAAATGAGTAAATTGAAGTCAAGAGAGAAAAAGAAATTAAAAAACATGCATATAGAAGAGGATCCATAATATCTCCTACATAAGGTGAAGTTATTTATTCCACATTAGGTAATATTTCAAATGAAAATAACATTACCAATTTCATGGAATTTAATTTAAATATGTCTTCAAATGAGATAAGAGAACTTAATCAATTATTTTTGCTAACAAAATTTAAAATATAGAACATATAACTAATGAGTTTTCATTGAGTGATGGAACACATGGATAAACACAATCTAATGAGACAAATATCTATAATGATTTTTTATCAAATGAAAATTAACATCACATAATGACCTCAATTCATCTATCTCACAATGAAGATGAATTCACATCACATGTAGGGTGTAATGTACCTAGCCAACACTCTAATAACCCTTCCATGGTTGAAGTGGTAACAATATCAAATTTAATATAAAATATAACTTCAAGACCCGAATCTCTAGGATAATGAAAAATTCATCAAGGTATTTGATTGAAATAGATGAGAAAATAATAGAACATATGGAAGGTAAAATGTCAAATATACAAGTTCAACGTCATGCTTAATGTGTATGCGACTATGCATTTAAGAATAAAAGTTATAAAAAATGATTTCAAATATTTCTTCATTTAATAAAAATGTAAAAAAAGTGCATTTGATGTATAATTTAGGGTTAATAACAAATAATATAAAATGGAGAAATAATGCAACAATAAAGAATCTATTTAATTCATTTAATCTTATAGGAATATAACTCAAAATATATATATAAATGTGGAAATATAACTAATAATGAAATGCATAGTGAGTAAGTCAGCATCTAAAGCTTGATTTCTTTTTCGAATAAGTAAATCATTGAACTTAAATAGGAAAATGATAATGAATACCATAAATAGATTAACGAGGCTTGATGACCTTTTACTCATAGATTGTTGGGCATTTAGTGGTAGAATCCCATGAAAAGACAAGGTATTATTTGAAGGAATAAGACATTTGATTACTAAAAATGACATGAAAACACAAGGGTGTCATCTAATGTAAAATATTTTGTTAAAATAATAAAAGGTTAATAAAATATGACCCACATGCAAAACATTTTGTGGACATGACACAAATAAAATTTTATAAAAAAATTATTGAAAAAAATAATGGGAAATTAATGATTAGCCAAAGGTCATTTGAGATGTGCAATATTTTCTATGTCAAAATCAACCAGACATACACTACATGTTTTTTTAGGATCTATATTGAATTTTCTATGAATTTTGATGTTTTCCATCTTATACATTATACTTTACATACTATCAGGATTATGCATGAATTTATGGTGGATTCCCCACCTAAAATGTCAAGAGAGGTAATCCTAAGTCTTCTCTATCCAAGACATGAGGGACAATTTTTTTGCCAAGAATGTTTAGATGGAATATGTAACACTTGTGGTGACTTGTCTAATTTGACTAGATTTATACATGAAAAAAATTCACATGAATTTAGAAAGCACCTATTTAATTTTAAGAAGTATAAATCTATAAAGTATGTATTCAAACAAATAAAAGAGTTATGAAGATGTGATTTATTTAGGACCCAAGTATCTATATCCAATTTCATGTTAGAATTCAAGAAGAATATTATCTATCAATATGTAAGATACACACATAAGGAAAAATGGCTAGATAATAAATTTAAGCTATGAAAGGACAACTTCACAATTGACACCATTGTTTTAGTTGTGGACTTTGCTAAAAACTACACACTACAACCATAGAATGAGGTTAAATACCAATATTATAATTCAATTCAAGTTGGAAATTTTGTGTATATTACATTCAGATATGCACCTAATAGCATAGATGAGAACATAAATATTTCAATTGAGTACCACTTTTATATGAGTGATGACATATCGTATTATCCAAAGTTTATCTAAGGTTGTTTTGAGATATTTTATATAAATATGAATGCAAAAGAAATCATATTTAATAAACACTACATTTGGTTACATAATTGTGCAAGACAATTTAACAATTTTCAAATTTTTTACTGGTTAAGTAAGATGAATAAGAAGGGGGTTCAATTTTTTTAGAGTTTCATTGAGGTTGAACATGGAAAAAGGGAAGATGATAGTGTAGGTGCATGTGTAAAAATAGACCTTAAAAAAGAGCAGGTAAAACACAATGATGGTGTTAATTTGATATGTGTTACAAGTATTGTGACTTGGTGTAAGGAAAAAAAATCTTGTTGACTAGATAAATATTATCATATGTGAAGATTATTTTGGTTAAGGGAGGAATAATTTAAAGCAATGTATATTTCAATCCAATACTTGGATTGAGTTTTTTCCACTCCATTTGAATCTCAGATTCTAGTTCATGGATTATTTATACTAGGGATATAGCATGATCTTTTTTAGGATATATGGAATTTAATTGGAATGAATATGAGTCAAAAGAATGGGTTGACAAATGGTATTGTATACCCTGAATGCCTATCGAGACTAGATTTCATTCTAACCATTTGGGGATCATGAAATGACATTATCAATTGAGTTTGATCACATCTCAAATCTTAATAAACTAGGTATAATTCATTTATAATTTAAATGTATCATTAGTTATATTAGTTATATCTTACTTTTTTTTCTACATGTGCTTAAAGATTTATTATACTTTAAATGCATGGCACATTTTTTTAGTAATTATATCTGAAGCCACTAATTAAGGAATAGACTACTACTTATCTTGTTTTGTAGATGCAAAAAAATTAACCACAACTATCATGGATGGGGAATACCTAGTTTATCCCATTGGATCTGTGTTAGTTACAAGGACCTGGATTCCTAGATACTTTCATAAAAAATAAGACTAATTATTTGAGGACTTTGAAACATATAGGGTGGTGCATCAATATTCAAATATGGTTATCGGTATAAATATTCAAGTAATCAAATATTGTGGAAATCCTCATAATAAAATTTTGTTGAAAGTTTACGAATTTGAGAATGAAATAATTATTTAAACATTTGAAAGCATAGGTGATCCTGAAGGTACATTGGATTGACTTGGTAAGGTAATTGTTCAATGTGTCTATCATTTCAAATTACTAAAGTTACCTTATTTGATTTAACGTATTTTAATTTTAATTTATTATATCATTGTGTTTATTTTTGTTTGAATTTTTACTAATAATTTTAATATAGGTTAGTGTTAGTAGATGAAATTCCACCTTCATGTGGTTAGTTTTTTTTAGTATATAATATTATCTTCTTCAAACAAAGAGAAGCCTAAAAAATAACACATATTGAGTAGATAATTTTCTTCTTCATCTCGAGTAGTAGGGAATCCTCTAGAGTGCTTAGATGATTTACCCATACAACTATAGGATTTAAGAGTTGGTCTCTACACATTTATGTGTTTAATAACATGGTTTATTTATTGGGATGGTGAATACAAAGAAACAATGCCCACTAACCAACTTGTGGTCCCTTAAGAGACATTTAGATGTGATAGAAAACATTACATTGTGTCTTGTTCATCTTGAATGGCATTAAATCTTCTAAGGGGTATTCAGAGGACACACCCATGTAACTATATGCACTGATGGTTGCTTTCTACCCATCATAGTTATCGTATAATGTATTCTCTAAATTTTATTCATTTTCCCACTTAGGAATGAGAAGCTTCTCTTTAGGGATACCTACAAATGACTATAAATCTCAAATATAGGCCCCAACATAGAGTGGAAAGTGGCCATTCTAGTGTTGATACACCCATTCAAATACATCCAAAAAGATGATTCATTATTTGGGTTAGTAAGTTAGAATATACACATCAAACTGACTAACTTTTGGTCTCTTAAAAGGGATTTGGCCATGAGCAAAAACATGTTATCATGTCTCACTCATATCATGTGAGATAGAATCCTCTAAGGGGTGCTTAGAGGACTCTACCATGTAACTACAAGCATTAAAAGGTCATCTCTACCCATCATGATTCTCCTGTAATGTGTGCCCTAAGTTCACTCCATTTTCTCACTTAGGATTGGGAATCTTCTCTTCATGGATGCCTCTAAATGACTATAAATTTTAACCTTGGGGCCTAATAGAGAGTTTAGGGTGGTTTTTCTAATGTTTATATACCCATATAGATGTGTTTATATAGATAATTCATCAAATTATCTAGTATGTCAAAAGATACACCTCCCATTGACCTAATTTTGGTCCCTTAAGAGACATTTGGTCATGATAGAAAACATGTTGTCATGTCTCACTCATCCTAAGTGACATAGAATAATTGTAAGAGAACTTATAAGACTTGCATGTGTAATGTTAGGCACTAAGGGATTGCCTATACCACTCATGGTTTTCTTGAAAAATGTGCCTAAATTTCACTCTATTTTCCCACTTACAAATGATAAACTTATATTCAAGGATGCCTTGAAATGATTGAAAATTTTGACTCTAGGGCCCAACAAAGAGAGAAAGGTGGCCATTCTAGAATTTATATAGTTATTTGGGATGCGTCCACATAGATGGTTTATCAATTTGGATAGTGAGTCAAAATATATGCCTCCTAACTTTTGGTCCCTAAAGAGACATTTGGACATGAGTAAAAACATGCCACCATATCTCACTCATGCCAAGTGGCATCGAATATTATATGGGGTACTTAAAGGGCTCACCCATGAAAGTATATGTAGTAAAATATCATATTTACCCCTCATAGTTCCCCTATAATGTGTGCCCAAAACTCATTTCATTTTCCCACTTAGGACTGATAATCTTCTCTTAATGGGTGCCTATAAATGATTGAAACTTTCAACCCCAACACTCGATAAAGAGTGGACAGTGGTCATTATAAAATTTATACACTCATTTGGATGCATATACATAGATTATTCATGTATTTGTCAAGTGATTTAAAATATACGTATACCACTAACCAATTTTGGGTCCCTTAAAAGACATTTGGTTATGAGAAAAAACATGTTGTCATGTCTCACTAGTCTCGAGTGGAATGGAATCATATAAGGGTGATTATTGTACTTTATTATGTAACTATAAGCACTAAAGGCTTGTTTCTAGCCCCCCCCCCCTCCCATGGTTTTTTTACAATGTGCACTCGATTTTCTATCCATTTCTCACTTAGGAATGAAAATATTTTCTTTAGGGATGCCTTGAAATGACTACAAATTTTGACCCCAAGACTTAATGGAGAGTAGCGGGTGTCCATTCCAATGTTTATACACCCATAAAAATGCATCTATGTATATTTTTGTTTATTGGGATAGTGAGTCAAAATATATGCCTCCTACTAACCAACTTTTGGTCCCTTAAGAGACATTTAACTATGATATAAAATATGCTAACATGTCTCATTTATCCCAAGTGGAAACTAATCCTCCTGAGGGTGATTAGAAGACTCAAACATATAAATTTAGGTACTTATGACTCATCTCTACCCCTCATGATTATCTTACAATGTGCACCAAATTTTTTTGTTGCTTTCATATTTAAGAATAAGAATTTTTTCTTCAATTATGCCTCCAAAAAACGATAAATTTAAACCTAGGGATAGATGAAGAATAGAGGGTGACCATTCTAAATATTATACACCCATGTGAATACATACATATAAATGGTTTTTAAATTAGGATAGCGAGTCAAAATATATTCCTCCCACTCCCCAACTTTTATTCCCTGAAGAGACATTTGACCATGAGAGAAAACAAGTCATCATGTCTCACTCATATTGAGTGGGATACAATCATCTAGGGGTGATTATAGTATTTTCCCATGTAATAATAGGTTTTGATAGCTCATCTCTACCCCTCACAATTCTCTTGCAATGTGTGCTTGATGTTTAATCTATTTTCCCACTTAGAAATGAGAAGCTTGTCTTCATGGTTGCTTCCAAAAGATCCAAACTTTCAACCCTAGGTCCTAATGGATATTAGAGGGTGGTCATTCTATAATTTGTTCTTCCATCTAGGATGTTTCCATGTAGGCAGTTCATTGATTGGGCTAGTGAATCATAACTAAATTTTTGTCCCTTAAGAGACATTTTACCACGAGAGAAAACATGCCATTATGTCTCACTTGTCTCTAGTGAAATGCAATCATCTATTGGTGCATGTAATATTTTATCAATCAACTATAAGCATTGATGTCTCATCTCTATCCCTCATGGTTATCCTAAAATACATGCCTGATGTTCATTCTATTTTTACACTTAGGAGTGAGAAACTTCTCTTCAAGTATGCCTCTAAATGATTGTAACATTCGACCTAGGGGCCCAATAGAGAGCATATGGTGGCCATTCTAGTGTTTATACCCACATCCAGATGTGTTTTTATATATGGTTCATCAATTGGGCTAGATATTTAATTGATAATTTATCTAGTCTAATCATATTTCAATGTATCTAGAATGTATCTACACTAAATAAGTTTGTGCTCATGATAAGGTCAATAATCTTTGCTCATGCACAAGTCACTGAAATAACAAGAAAATCTTCATTTTTATTTATTATAATAAATTTATCTATTGATTTTATGGATAAAAAATTGCATAATTGAAATTTATTATAATGATATAAAAAATTTAAATGTCTTTCTACTTTATTTTTATGGTTCTCTCTTCTTAGAACTTTCTATTTCTAATGGTTATTTCCTTCAATCAAATTGACTTACTTTTGGTCATTTGTGGACATTAATATAATTTAAATATTTATTTTTTATTTTAATAAACATATGATAATGTTAATAAAACATCACATATATCAAAAATCATAACATAGATTTGCACAATAAAATAACTACATTGCACACATTATAACATAAGTACATCAATTTCATGAAATTTAAACATTTTAACTATCCCTAAACATTCACGCAACCATGCTTGAAAACTTATTCATTTATTAATACTTTCAAGAAGGATAACATATATTTAATAAAAAATAATAATGTCATAAATATGTATGTGTATCCAAATTGTGTCATAATGACATAAAAAAGAGGACATATTGAGATATAATTTAGACCATTACACACACACACACACACACACACACACACACACACACACACACACACACACACACACACACACACACACACACACACACACACACACACACACACACACACACACACACACACAAAGTATGCCATATATGCATATAATATGGGCCATATTAGCATACAAAATAGATTGTGCATATAAATACCAATAGCACAAAAACTAATTGCCTTGCTACTCATTTCATCCAAATAATTTATTATTTCTCTCTATATATGTATAATAGGGGATATTTCATGACTCATTATGAGGATAAAATCTCCTCTTAGCATGGGAAGGACCAAATGTCTCTTCCACAACCTTAGAAAAATATTGCACCTATACAAGATATGAAATAGAAATGTTAATGCATTAAAATGAATATGTAAATTCACAGAGTTGCCATGAATAAAAATTTTCAACAAGGTGATTTTAGACTCACCACATGCCACCTCAATAGTTGTCTTGGGTTACATGATCGTGAATATATCCATGATAGAGAATCATATGGAGTATACATATATCATTATTTATAGATATATATACAAATATAAATATGATGTAGATTGTCATTACTTGAATCTAAAAAATATTTTTACTATGTTATCACCAATCTCTATGTCTAATTTAGGTGTTGTTGGGGAGATAGTGGATCTTCAGATGAAACTACAACATCAATTTTAGACATTATTCTTATCCATACAGGGTACCCTCATCATCTATAAAACTAACAAATGAAAGAGTTAAATTATGAATCAAATAAAACTAAACCTAATTCAAGATAAATTAAAATTAATATTATTCCTTCTATACATAAAAAGAAAGCAAACATGGTGGAGAATAAATCAAAAAGGTTTTGAGGATAAATCCAAAAAATGAGGAGATGGTTAGAGGTATGAGGAAATTGAATGTTTTTTTTAGGGTAGTATTTAAAAAACTTAAATAATAGAACAAAATTAGAGAGCTAGAAGATGAGGTATACCTCCATAGGGTATTTCTCAGGTGGTTCATGAGGGACCAAAATTCAGTGAAGGATGCCCTAAGGAATCCTAATAAGGATGGAGGGGCTTTAGGTGCCAAATAACTCAACAAGGTGTTCCTCTAGGTTAAAAGACTCAAAGATAAATATATTAGTTTATAAATGGATATTTAGACTCTAAAAGAAAAACTAAATATCTAAATTGAATTTAGTAAGATTGCTATACAGAATAGCATTAAAATTATAGAATCTCTTAGAAAAATAGTAGGTAGAAGAAAAGAGGAACTAGGAACAAATAAAATACATAATAAGGCTAAGTTGATGATGGTAAATAAGGATGTTGATCAAGATCCTCAAGTTGCAAAAATTATGGATAAATCCTTGAAAACAATGACTTATAATTGGGAAAAGGCCATTGGAGGCTAACAAGAGTAACTGATTTTTTGCATCCATGTTTTTTTTGGTTATTTTTTAAATTATTTTTATTTGTTTAGTTTTTTTTTTTTAATCCTTGTGTCTTTGAGGAAATATGTTATTTTTTATCTTGGATTTTTAGGCCTTTTCTACCTATTTCTTATATAGGGTCAGGTCCTTATCTCAAAACACATGTCTTTACCAAGAATAAACACTAAAAATAAATTTAGAGAGGGACAAAAAGAGAAAAATTATTCCTTGTGTACAAAAACTATGGCGTATACAAAATATTTAAACAAAAATATTCAATTTTAGTGTATACATATTCATAAATTGAGAAATAACTAGAAGAGACATAAATAGAAATTTTTATGAACTAGATAAATACTAATGAAGTAGTGAGTCATGATTTTCACATTTTATTCCTTTAGCTCATATTTGTTATTGTAAATTTATGTGTTAAACAAGAGGATGCTTTCAATATTTTTTTTAGGTATTGTTTAAACATGAATTGCTTAGAGATTAAAATAAGGAGCTATATAATTTACGATATGGATGTATAAATGAACACACTTATATTAAGTATATTTGGTATTTTCATACACATTATTGTGTGAATTTGATAGATAAAATGTAGTCTAATATTTTTCAATATGTACTTATTTTATTTGATAACTTTGTGTGCATATTTATGAAAATAATTATGAAACATTAATACCTTAGACTAAGTAATTAGTAACATTTTGACTATCATTATTATTAGAATCATAGTTGTTGTGTTTTTATCAATTTAAAATCATCATGACTTGGCTCATATTTGTTTTGGCTTAAGACAAGAATGTGAGATAGAAATATTATCAAAAAAATAAACATATGCACAATTGTAAGTTGAGAATATGTATTAACTTATAGAGTAACAATATTTTAAGTAAACACTTCTTTAAAATGAAACACAAATATGGTACACTTACATTAGATTATAGGATACAATGCTCATGTCATTGTTTCGACTATACATGATGTTATACTTATGAAATTATCTCAAATCAAATAAAATATCTCAATATATTCAATTTTGATGGAAGAAATCATGGAAGCCTCAATGTATTTCAATATGTGAAATCAAACAAGGATTCCATGGGTATATATGTCAATATATATGTGAGAATATTTTTATAATGAAAGAAACTTGATTATCTAGTCTAATTATAAGTGATGTTAGGAAAATAATACATTAATATTTGATACTTTATTATAGGTATGAGATAGGAATCCAAGAGGGGAGTTAGTCAAGGGTTAGTATGATAAACTTCAATAAAAATACAAATATATCTAACACCTCAAGCTTAGACACTCAAAGATAAAGATAACAATGCAAGTAACTAACAATAGAAGATTAAAAAGTAATTATTTACCTTATTTGTGAGAAAATAATTGCATGTTGGCCTTGGAGGATTGTGATTGGTCATGTTCTCAAAGAGTCTTTGATAGTGGTTTACCCTGCATCATTTCTCCTTGTCACCTTAGGAACATTTGGATTAGATTTGGAAATATGTATTAATCTATAAATATTAATTCATTATAAAATTACAAGAAAGCTTTGTCTCTCAAAAATTAAACATTATAACATTACACAACAATTTTCTCTTTGTAAGGATTGTGGAACTTCTATTTATAGGTTTTCCATTTAAATCTAACCTAAGAGAAATTAGGTTAGCTTTAATCATGATTAGGTTTAGTTTAACCCTATTTGATTTAAGGAGGGGACAAAAAATTAATATTTGGGATAGAGATCCCATTTATTAAATATGGCTCTCCTTTTCTGAATTTAAGGCTTTAATAGACATATTTTCAATTCCTTGACTTTGAGCCTTTGAGGGTGATGACATCATCATGAACTCAATTTTATTAGATTTCCTTTTCAAAAAATTAATATTCACTAATTGGACATGGAAACTTCACTCAATAATTTAATTTTATTTTCTTAGTTATTTCATTATGCTTAACATTTTTGCATTTTAGGAATTGTTTAAATGGCCTGCTTAATGGGTCTAAGGCTAATTTGTTAATTTTCTAAGTCAAAACTTGGTTAGAGATGAATCTGTGAGAGGTTAATATTATGTATAGGATAATACCTTAAATAGGGATGAATTAACATGATTCTACGTATAAATGTCTAATGTGCAAATGAAATATGGACATTCAGTGATTCTTAGACTTAATTTGCACTATTTGGTAGAAACTAATTTGAAGTCTTATTGGAACATAGTTGTGGAAAAAATGGGGTGTCTATATTTTTCCCATATTTGAGAAGGTGTTTCAAGACATAGACACAATAACATCTTCTCAAAGAAAAAAATCCATTAATGCCTTAGTTAATACCCCAAAAGGTGATTGATGAGCCCTAGATGTCTTTTCGAGGGATTGGGTGGAAAAATAGAGTTGGTGAATGTTCCCTCAAAAATAATGAAATGATTTGATCTATAAGAAATGGGGGTGTAAATATTGATTTTCCTAAAGGTGGTTATAATCAGTGGTATGTGAGATGCCCCAATAGGGTAGATGAGAGAAAATAATGGTTTACTCAAAGGCAGTTATAATCATTGGACAAGTGAGGTTCCAAAATAGGGTAAAGGGAGGTATGATACAATTCATCTTTACCCCAATCAAGTGGATATGATCAATAAAAGTCTACATATTCTTCTTGAGTATGGAAAATTAGGAAAATGGAGGCTTACATATTAAATCTGTATATATGGAGTAACAATAAGCCAACACAAAGTATAGGAATGAATTTTGGATATAGGTGTTAGTATGTAAATACACATCCTAAAAAGTAGGTATTATTAATTAGTTATGATTTAATTACTCTACATTTGGGTATTGTTTAGGTAGGGACAGAATTTTCCATGTGTGAACAAGGGGAAAGACTACCCACTAAAATGTCTGATATATCCTTTGGCCTAATTTTGCTATAGCTTGTGATACTATTTATCATAGTTATAGAAAAATATAACAACAATGTGTATCCAAAGCATGGAAAAATAGTTTAAATTCAAGTAAAAATAACTTAGGTATAATATATTAAAAATCAAATCTTAAGTGAATATAATGCAATAAACTAAGTCTAAGAACATACAAAAATACACGACTCAATTACAAGATATGTGTAATCAAGACTTAAGTGTAAGAATCCTACGACAATCAAGAAACAAAAAGGAAAAAAGGAAAATGAAAACAAAATAAACAAACAAACAAACAAAATAAAACATTAATTAATAAAAATAAACAAACCACATAACACCAATAAACAAAAATAGACAAACAAATAAACACTAATAAACATAAATAGACAAACAGAAAAACACCAATAAACAAACACGAAAAGATAAACAAGACTCAACTAAATAATGCAAATTAAATAAAAAACAAAACATATATATCAAACAAAAATATATAAAATAAACAAACAAAATTAAAAATCAAGGCCATAAATAAATTTTTAAAAAAATCAAAACAAATAAACAATACAAAGGAAAGAAAAGTTCAAGAAATAAACTATTCTAAACACACAAAGGCAATATACAAATAGTTGTTAATTACAACATTGGTAAAAAATAGAATACAAATTATATGTGTATGTGTAATAGAGGTGTTAATATTGGAAACAAGGTGACCCCTAAGCTAATCAATAATGAGATAGTTAAAACAAGATAGGAACAAGCTAATCCACACACCTATACATTATTCATAACTAGGAGAATAAATTAGTTGTCAATCTTTCTGACCACTTTTTAGATAAGCCCTCTTTCAAATTATTAAAAAGAGGATTAAGTTGTGTTATTATCCCTCAGAGCATACCTAAATAATATTTTATTATATAAATATATATTTCTCTTAAACACCTTCCTTTAAACTTAGAAGAAGAAATAAGACAAGATTATGTGGTAGCATTACGTAAAACTAAAGCACCTTCCTGTAACATTTCCAAAGAATAATGGGGAGATCTTAAGGCTCTAAATAACAACAAAGATATAATGAACCTCAAAACTAATAAGGGAATGTTATAGTTTTCCTTAAATATAGGGAGTATGATTTTAAAATGATAGATCACCTTTCTAATAGAGGAAGCTATAAGAAGCTTGAGCGTAACCTAGTTTGCAACATTATTAAGAATGTCACTAAAGTTATCTATTTTTATTCCTTTGATGATTCAATTAAAAATAAGTTAATTCTCAACAAATAATTTACACCTTGAATATATGGTGCTCTAAAAATTCATAAATTAGGAGTTCCATTGAGATTTATTGTTGATATTATTGACTCACCAACTTATAATCTTGCAGTATTCATAGCCAATAAAATTAAACATCCAATATGAAAAAAATCCTCTTTTGTTTGTGACTCGGGTGACTTTATGAAATTTATTAAGGATAAAAAGGTGGAATATAATGAGTTATTAAGTTTTGATGTGGTATCACTTTACACCAAGGTTTACCATTATTGAAGTAGTAAAAGTTATCTGTAATCTTACTAACATAGAAAATACCAATCTTGTTCCTTTGTGTCTAAACTCAAAAAAAATCACTTTTTAAGATATTATTTATGAACAATGTGATGGCATGGCAATGGACTCTCCTCTATCTCCCATAGTTTCCAACCTATTTATGAATAAAATTGACGTTTTTGTGCTTTATTCTTTTCCATTGAAACCTAACTGGTGAAAAGGATATGTCGATGGCAATAGATTATGTTCGAAACATGTCTTAGATAGTATGAATAATTTCCATTACCACCTAAAATTTTTATTTCCTAGCATACAATTCACCAAATAAATTGATATATAAAACCAACTACCTTTTTTAGATGTCCTCATGCTTAAGAAGGAATATGGCTCTTTAGTTAGAAAGGTTTAAAGGAAAGGCACACACAGATACCTTTACTCATATGCCTCCTTGCATCACCATCCTAGTTAAAAATTAGGGGTTGTTATGATGAATATAATATAGATCATGAAATCAATCACCTTAACAAAGTTTTTAAATTGAATGGTTACTCAGGAAGACAAATAGTTAAGTTTATCAAGCAAGCTAAAATTAATTTCAATAGATCTAAAGATAAGGATTATTTTATAGATGAACCTATAGCTTATTTATCATATATCAAAGGTATTTATAATAAATTGGCTAAAATTCTCAAATTCTATAACATTCATTCTACTTTCCTTCCAATCAACAAGTTACATATGATGTTAGGGTATGTTAAAGATAAATTGGACCAAAGCCTTACGAGTGGTGTCTACAAAGTTGATTGTTCATCTGGTATTCCTTACATAGGGGAGATGGGTAGGTTAGTTAAAACTATAATTAAAGAACATTTTTCTAAAATTTGTCTTGAAAGGAAAGTAAAATCTACCCTTTCTAAACACTCGTTTAAGTTAAAACATGCAATTAATATTGAAGAAGATAGAATTATATTAGTTGAAGACCACTACCACAAGTCTAAGTTAAGGGAAGTAATACAAATTTTAAAACACCCTAATAATTTAAATAGAGATAAGTGACTAGAGATTAGTCATGCATGAAAACTTGTAGTTTATATAAATTAATGTTTTTTGCTCACATTGAGTATAGGAGGGTAATTTTATGTTAGGATTGGTATGGGTGTTCTCTTGTTTTTTCTTTTTTAAGTTTTTCTAAGTAAATTTTGCTCATAACAAATTATTCTAACCCCATTATTATAACAACTAAATTTAAAATTTTGGAATTTATCTGGTTTCCATTTATAAAATATTAAAAATCCTTAAATTAATTAGTTTTTAATAATAAATTAATGAATTTAAAATACGATGATATTGTAAATTTAAACTTTCTATGTTTATTTGTTTTTATTTTAGGAACTTAACTGAACAGCTACTTAGTTCTTTTTAAGAATTTTTTTTTAATGACTATTTTTTCCGTCATTCTTTAAGAATCATGGTTCTATTATTCCAACATACTTTTCATTTCTGATGAAGGATCATAGTAGCTGATCCAAAACATGTTGATCATCTAGACATGAGACAATTTCTTCCAAAAAATATATTTTTTATTATATGGACTATCGAAGCATTAAATCTTTATTTATTACCCCTAATGGAAGGGATATGTATTTAAAGGCTTAGCTCTTTGAAAGACTTCAGATTAAACTTATGAAGACAAAAGCAAACCTATCATTCTTAAAATGGTGAAGGTATCATAGTATTTTTCCTTTAGGGATTTGTATTAAGAACTCCTTAAAATAAGCCAAAAATAAGAATATTTTTGATAGGGATAGTCTTTCTTTAATTAGATTTGTGATTGGTAGGACTAGGTTTGAAATGAATAATTTTTCTAATAAATCATATAAGCTATATTTAAAACTAGCTAGTATTTTGCAAGAAGAATTATGGAAGAATTTCAATGGTATTTTGCATCTAATGGCTTTAAGTGATCTTTAGAATGTAGAAACTAGACAGAATAAAAAAAAAATAGCACTAATTAGGAACAATTGGTATGTACATAACACAAACTTTCTATTAGGTGAGTCTTCTTTAAGAATTAATTTTAAATATTTTGATTTAAATAATGTTAATGGAGTTTTTTATGTAAATGCTTCTTCACATTATGCATCATATTATTTGATCTATGGGTCAAATAAAATCAATGATCTTGAGGTTCAAGCTATTAAACATTGTCATTGATTAAGAGAGAGATTGTTGAGCATTTTTTTTAGTGTTGAATTTTGAAATTCAATGTTGTCATTTTTGTCAAAGGTTCTTATGAAGATGCATGGTTTTTTCATTGATGTGGAAGGTTCTTGGTCAACTAAGTGTTAAGGTCAGTAAAATGAGTATAAATCATCTTGTAATGCTTTGTCTAGACCTTGTGAGATGAAATTTGTAGGTGGCATGATGATATGAGTGAGCTCTAAAGAATAAGTTGTATGATTTAAAGATATGTGTAATTAGTTTTGAAGATGATCTGAATGAGCTATGAATATGAGAATGCTCTAAATAACACCTGATAATGTTTGATCATGAGAGAGATTATTTGAGGCTATACATGAAGTGTTCAGGACCTCAAAAATAATTATAAGATTAGCTCTAAATATCTATGTTTATAGCTCTAAATATGTTATGAAAGATCTGTAAGTAAGCTCTGAATATATTCTATTGAAGATCTAAAGAAGAGTGAGTGTATGAAATAACTTGAGCATACACAAGAGGAATTTTAACATAGTAAAGTTACAAGATGAAGTCTGTAGGGTGGCTATAAGGTCAAATTCAAGGCATAATAAGACTTGCAGGTCAATGCTTAGAAAGTAAGAAGATAGATGGTGGCCAAATAAGGTATCAAGATCAATTTCTATGACATGGGTGAGTAGGTGAACATTAACAGAGGTGATTCATGTTTTTTTAGTATGTGTATAAATATTTATATCAAGTTTTGTAATAAAAGTCTTGAAAAGTGTTTCAAGGTTTCTCTAATGCATAGAATGAAGAGTTGTCTACCCAATAAGGTTTACTCAATGATCATTGGCATGCATAGAATATTCATGAGAACTTAAGATTTTTATGGTAGATGAGGAAGGTATTTTGATCAAATTTCCAGGCATTGGTTTTTGGAATTAGGAGCTAAGTTTTATGAATGATCGTTAAGACTAAAAGATAGTTCAAACCCCCATAAAACCCTAACAAGGACCTGATATTGAATATCTTGTTCTAAAAATCTTAGAATGGATTTATATAATCAAAAAAGTGATTATAGGTTAAATTCAACACTCTCAAGCATCTCCAGGTGCAATTGGTTTCTTAGGTGAGTGATAAGATCCTACAATAAAGTGCTTGTCTTTTAGAGATTTTTTGTAGCAGACAAAATTGACTGAGTCAAAGTTGATAAGTGGATGAAGATCAAATTATGATACTTGTAGATGTTGTTCATGAATATTTATCGATAGGTTTCATATCTTAGGTGTGAAATTAGATGTTTTTCATGAATATTTCTCAACAAGTTTAATATCTTAGGTGTGCAAAGTTAGTAATCAAAGTTGTCCAGTAGCTAAAAGACCTAGTGGTGTAGACAGTAAGGAAATCAGATAGATATGAGAAGATGTTTACTGATATGTTTTCATGTGAGAGTGATGTTTTTAAATCAATTATGATTTTTTTAAGGTCTTTAATGATCTATCCATGATTGTTATAATCTTTTAATTGTAATTAATAGGTTGAAACATTGAATCCAAAATGGGTTATTTGACTGAAGTAGAGTATGTGAGAGAGAAGGTCAATAGATAGGTTTGTAAGACATATAATTTTCATTAGAGATAATGATCTAATTAGTTTAGGTTACTCTAACGATTTTATAATATCTTATTCATGAATTTAAATCCCTTAAATATATTTAATAATATGTCAAATGTTCATGTTTCCTTGACTATTTTTTGGAGTCAGTTGGTAGTTCTAAGTGAACATCTTGCAAAGAAGTGTTGAGGATATTTACCTTGAGTTAAAGCATTAGATGAAGATTTTGATAACCTTGATGCCATGAGGTTTTTTAATATTTAATTTTTTTCCTTTTTTTTTGTAAAAATTACGTATATGGCTCAGATGTTCAAGACAAAGTTTTTAGATATGTGCATGTCTTATATAAGCAATGATTTGAGGAAGGGTTCAAGTAGTAGTTAGACATAAAAGGTGTTATAGACCTAAAGTGAAGTTGTATAAGGTATATTATATTGGTTTATGACGTGTTCCTACTATGTGAGGTTTTTTTTTCATTTCACATTTCTTTTTTCTACCATGCCTCTTCACTATCCTTTATTGTAAGTTTGGGAGATTGGCCTACATTTTACAACTTGAAAATTTAAAAGTTTATTGTTTTAAGTTTTTTTCCTAATCCATATCTCTACCTACCTTCCACATGGTCCTTCACCTTCCATCATGTTGACTTTAGGTCTGGGCATACATATTACAATTTGAAATTTAAAAAAATGCAGTTTGCACGTTGTTATTCCACCTTGTATTTTCATTGTGGACATGGGAGACTCATGCAAAAATTACAACTTTTACCTTAATAATTTGTATTATAATTTTAAATTTTCATCAATATCCCAATATTTTCCCATACCATACCCTTTTTAAACTTTGTTTAATTTCTTGACCTTCCATGTGGACTCTTCCACTTATGGTTTGGGCTTTCTTAGAAGTTTTATACCGTTTAACCTTGAACCTTTCACCACTTAGATTCCACATGGACTTGAAAACCCAAACATGAACTCCCCTTGATTTTTGTGGTGTAACTTTGAATTCGATTTTCAATTTCCAAAAATAAAAAATGCAAAGTTACTTTTTTCCTCAAAGTTTCCACCGATGGGCTGGGGAACTTTATATGCAATTTGAAAAAAATTAACTCGCATTCCTTATTATATTCCCCACCCAAAGTTTAGATATTTTTTTAAAAAAATAGGTGACATAAAAATTTAAAAAATTAAAACTTATTCACATATTTTATCTTCTTGACTTGATGTTTATCACAGACCCTTCAATACCATTTAAATACAAAGACATTTAACATTAGTTGAAACTATGACCCCCACTGACCAATTATTTTACCCATTCTCAGACATTTGACTACGAGAGAGGCCTCATTATCATTTCTCTCACATATCAAGTTATATAAAATCCTCCTAATAACTTTTAGATAACTATTCCAATCATGTGTGATGTAATTTCATTCAAATTGCACACTTAGGAATCAGTGGATTCTCTTAAGGGATGTTTCTAATCAACAACCATCTTCACTCCAAAGGCTTGACTAAGACCATAAAATGGTCATTCTATCTTTAAAATTCCCATACAAATGTGTTTGCATATATGGTTCATCGATCTAGATCATTAATGATTCATAATATATGGCCCCCACTAACAAATGTTTGGCTTGTTCTAAGAGGTTTGGCTACAAGATAAACCTTGTTTCAACATTTTTCCTGATTCATGTTAGAGATAATCCTCCTAGGATTTCTTATTAGACTCATTCATACACATGTAGGCATTGAAGTTTTATCTGTAACCCTCATGGTTCTCTTGCAATATGTAATGAAAGTTCACTCATTTTGCACACTTAGGGATGAGTGGATTCTCTTAAAGGATGCATCTAATAAACTAAAACCTTCACTATCAGGGCATGATCAAGACCAAACAAAGCATAATCTAGCATTAAAACACCCATCTAGACATGTTGATGTAGACATTTCATCGACTAAAATAATGAACCATAATATATGACTCTCACTAACTAATTTGTGGCCCATTCTAAGATATTTGTCCATGATAGAAAATTCATCGCCATGTCTTGTCCATCTCTAGTTAGAGATAATCCTCCCTAGATTTCTTAGAGGACTCATTTTTTCACATGTGGTATCTGATGACTCATCTCTAGTGCTCATGGTTATCCTACAATGCATGATGGAAGTTTCCTCAATTTACACACTCAGGGATGAGTGGATTATCTTAAGGGATGATTTTGATCAACTACAACCTTCACTCATGGAGAAAAACCAAGACCAAAAAATGGTCATTTTATCCTTACAACACCCATTTATATGTGTCTTTGTAGGTGGTTCATTGATTTGGATAACGAGTCATAATATGAAACCTATGTTGACCAAATTTTAGCATGTTATGAGGGATTTGGCCACTTGAGAAACATCATTGATGTGTCTCATTCATTTTAAGTTAGATAAAATCCTCCTAAACTTTCTTATAGGGCTCATCTGTGCATATGTAGGAGCTAACACCTCATATCTATCCTTCATGGTTATCTTGTAATGTGTGACCAAAGTTAAA
Organism: Torreya grandis; assembly: GCA_037957365.1. Taxonomy (NCBI): domain Eukaryota; kingdom Viridiplantae; phylum Streptophyta; class Pinopsida; order Cupressales; family Taxaceae; genus Torreya; species Torreya grandis. Next base: position 1,834,364 of record JARHVA010000707.1, on the reverse strand, counting down.
GGAGGATATTAACCAAAATTATGAACTGTAATCTTTATAAAGCTTTGAATTTCCTAATATGCATTGAATTAATTAAGAGGGAAGCACTGAAGACCTTTAACAAAAATAACATGAAAAAATTGTAATGGGTTATTACAAACATTTGGTGTTGAATCAAGGCTTGGAACCTTTTGGAGGAGTTGAAGAAAGTGTAAACATACCTTAAACAGGTCTCAAAGCTAAGTGAAGTGTTTTCAAAAAAAAATTATCCAATTTTCTATCCTCTCAGCCTTACGTAGGCCTATCTAAGGTTAACCTAGGGTTTCCAAATTTTAATCAAAATACATTTTTTCTAACACTTAAATATTCTTAAAATATTAGAATCTGGTGTAACTTATCATGTTATTTAATATAATGAAGTTTTGAATGAGTATAAGTCTATACTATATGGTTTTCCAAACCATGTCATTATATTAGACTTAAAGAGGCCTAATTGGCAAAAGAGTGAGTTGTGTTATCTGGGTTTCATGGAAAATTGGATCATAAAACTTGGGATGTAGTTGTATAAGGATAATGAGTACTTTAAAATGTCTTCTATTTGATCAAAAAAATTGTTGCTTATCTATACCTTCTAGGTTTACATGTTTTGAGGGCTATTAGATAAGGAAGCTTGAAGAAGGAAGGTGTAGTTGAGTTGGGAGTTTTCACTTGAGGATTTTTTTGTTAGATTGGATGTATGTAAGATATCCAATGAGTATGTGTATGTCCCTATATTCACTATAAAGATGTCTAGAGTCATTGAACCATGAATGATATCTTTAGGCCTTAAAAACATGATAAATAATAAGCAATCTTAGAGGAAGATTAGAGAGTATATTTATGATATTATATTATAATATTATGGGGATGATGATAATAAGGAGAGAATACATAGGAAGGTAAAGAGTGACAGATCTTGAAAGATTGAGTACTAATTATATGCATGAAGGTAGCTATTGAGTTCACTATGTGTGTGAGAGGATGATATTTTCACTAAAGAGGATGAGATTTAAATAAGGTATTATAGGTTTCATGATCAATAATGAGGTCAATGGAGAAGTAAAGGACCTGATATCCATATAAAGGATCAAACCAAGTAGAGATTAGATTCAAATCAGAGATCAGAGCTAGGTGAATGTCTAATATAAGTGTATGTTCCATTTACATCAATTATTTTTTTTAATTTAAATCATCAAAGCTTAAACATAATAAATTTAATTATAATTAATACATTACAAAACATTTATATTAATTTCTCCAAGAACATCAAAGACTCCTTATTGTAGTTTTGAATTCAGATTTAGAGGGAAAATATAAACACCCCCTAATTGAGATATTAAAAATAACTTGAATACATGATAATCTAATTATTAAAAAAAACACTATATACACCCTAATAGATTATTATCTTGCATCACTTGATGACCTTTTGTACTTCTTACTTTTTCACTTTGAACACACTCTTTCTAAGTCTGGTTTTCAATGAGTTTCTTATGAATTTTTACTTAGACTATCACTAAAAGATTCTAGACTATCAAGGGAGGTCTATATTTATTTAAAATTATTAATAAACTAATTTTAATTATTGGTTTCTTAAGATATTAGGTCCAAAACTCTAAAACCATGTTTTAGGCATGTATGCCTCATAGATCACTTAATAAGTCAAAATACTAAATCCATATTTACACACCATCAAATATACTTTCTCAAGTTTATTCATCAATAAAAAAATCAAATTAATAATCCAAATAAGCTTTTTACATCATTAACAATAAATCTCCCCTAATCCATACTTTATTATCTTGGAAACTCAATACTCTAAATAAAATAGACACTTATAGGCAGTCTAAAATTCAATCTTTATTAACATAATCTAAAATCTATTTTTGGGATTGAAAATAGTTTGATAACTTGTCTTAATCACCCTAAAATCTATGTACCAAAATTTAGGGGATTTCACTGATTACAAATAAAATTAAATGTCTTTATATACATGAAACCCTAATTTACACCTAGTAGGCCTAATAGATACTAATAGGTCAAAACACAAAATAATACTTTAAAAATATGAATAATTCCCCTAGGAAATTTGTATATGTATAAAAAAATGTGTTCCAAACTTTACTTCACCTTTCTAGACTCGTATTTGAAACTTTTGAGGAAAAATTCTCTTCACTATCAAGAACATTAAGATATCAAGGTTTTCATAAACTTAGTCAGTCATAAATGCTATTTTACATTCTCATTTAATGTAAAATATCTTTTTATCAATATATAAACTCCTTTGGATATCTATCCACCAATTTTGGAAATTTTTTGATGGTTAAATCTATATATATATATATATATATATATATATATATATATATATATATATATATATATATATATATATATATATATTGACTTTTTATCTTTTTAACTATAGAACTAGCATTTCTTTGTCTTATTAGAAGCCAAGAGGTTATAAATAATGATTCATGAATCCTAACACATTTTGGATAAATATAATACCTATGATATATTCTTGGGATACCCCTTTAACTATTATAATCCTCAATTTTTACTCATGCATGAATTTATATGAGTTTTAAGTAGCTATAGTGATTATACATAAAAATAAAATAGGTTATACAAGGTTTTTATTAAAATAACTTCAACTCAAACACAAACCCAATCCAAAATTAGATAACTTTTCTTCATTCATGCATTTAAAAATAGTATTACATAAGATTCAATCAATATATTTATTCTAATAATAATAATTTTTGCATTACAATAATATACAAACCCTATTATGAGCTAACAAACTATGCAAAACTCTCTCTAATCCTATTAATGATCATTCTTATCCTTCTTAAGAATAATTCCATACTTATAAATATCCCCTTAACTATGAAGGATGTCTATCTCTTAGTTGAAACCCAACTAAACTTAAAATGTTTCTAAATTTGTCTCAGATTCTTCTTTATTCATTTGGGTTTTCTTTAGAAAATTAACTAACTATTTTTAGACCCCATAGACAAATATGATATTCAAGACCCTATAGAAAACTATGATCTTCAAGATAGTTAAAACCCTTTATATACACATAGAAAACCTTTCTAAACCTATTAGACTCTTAATACTTTACAAAACATTAGAATTTATCCACAACCTTACATATTCATATTTGAAAATTCAAATTGAAATTTTGGTGGGAAAACCCCATAGTACTATCTAGGATCTATATTTCACTCTTTTAAAACCAATTGAGGCCTCTTATTAACTAAATGCAACCTATAAGACCTGTAAGACACATAAACAAGGACCTTATTATAAGTTGGTAGGATGTTCCTACATCATCACTAGACCTCCTAACAACTATATACTATTTACATCTCGGAAATTGATCACAAGCCCACTTACATCACAATTCCAAATTAATATATAATTAAATGTAAATGAAATAAGTAAATAGTAAATTTATCCTACATCACTAGACTTCTTAAAAACTATGATCAATTATAACTTATAATATTTACCTCCATGAAATTGATCACAAGTCCACTTACATCACAATTCCAAATTGATATGTAGTTAAATGTAAATGAAACAAGTAAATAGTAAATATCACATGTAAATGTAAAATATAAATAATGATGAAATGCCTAACTTAGATAATGATTTGTATTTTTTTTATCCCCATATGAAGTAACAATTATCATTAACCAATAATATGTGTAAGCATTAAATTATCAAAATAAAATACGCATAGGTAAAGGAATCATATTGTCGAATAGAATATATATGTATATGTAAAATTATATGTCATAATACAACATAAAAAAATAAGACATATATCAAGAAAAAATGTAGACCATAACCTATACATAGATATAATATTCCATATAGGCATACAATGTGGGCCATATCGGCATATAAATCGATTATGCATATAACTAGACCCCTAACACAACAACTAGCTCTTCTACTCATTGCCTCCAAATTAATTGCACTTTGTTGGCATAGGTGTAGAGTCATGGGTGTTGGATGCCTCAATACAAGGAGAGACTCTCATCTTAGCATGTAATTCATTCCTTATTTCATCCACAGCCTCTAAAAATTATTGTCTCTACACAACATATGAAATATAAAAATTAATGCATTAAAATTTTATACTGAAAATGTTGAAATTTTTTAGAATAAAATTTTGTTAAATGATTATACACTCATTGTATTCCACCTAAGTTGTTGTTTAGGGCTATGAGACTACATATATACCCAAAATGGTGAAACCTATAGATCATATATATATCATTATATCTAGATGTGCATAAAATTATGTAAATATGACATAAATTATC
>JARHVA010000707.1:1820000-1825000 GCA_037957365.1 Torreya grandis | reverse complement strand
AGTGGGCAGAATATAGTCAAGAAATTCATAAAGATAATCAGGAATTTATCCTAACTCCCAAAAATTTTCAAGAGTAGGATTAAAAGATGGCCAAAAAGTAGACCATTGGAAATGAAACTTAGTTCCTTACCAATAGGGAAATCTTTTGAGTAGATTATCCTTTCCTCTTAATTCAGGATGTTCATGGTTAGAATATAACAGGATAGTATGACAATAATTTCTTTGATTGATTTCTGCAAAATGATTAGTCCAGGCAAGATTGTTCACATTCAAAGTATCCTGAGCTTCATATGATTGAGTTTTCAACAGAATTAATTCATTTCTAAATTGATTAGTAACAGATGGCCGAGATCTCCATAGATGCTCATGAAATTCATCTCGAATTTATGTTGTGACTATCATCACAGAATGCTCTGGTGTCTGATATTCCCTGGTCATAAAGTCAGCAAGACAATTTTTCTTTCCTTCAATGTGTTCTACCTAAAAATAAAAATTAGATAGATATGTAGCCCACCTAATGAGTCAACTCACCGATCCTTTCTTTAGATTATTTGTAGAGTTTAAGATACTCATGAAGTTTTTTAAGTCAGATTGTACAATAAACATAAAAGCTTGAATAGCTTTGATCACTGCTAAAATTTCTTTATGAGTAGAGTGATAATTAATTTGAGCATTCTTAAAATTGCCAGATGCAAATCTGTAAGGTTTTTCAGTACCATTAGATAATCTTTCCTTTAATACTACTCCCCAATATAATTCTAAAGCATCTGTTTCAATAATTTTTTCACCAGAACGTGGAAGTTGGAGAGGAGGAAGATGAGCACACTTTGCTTTGATTCTTTTCACTACTTTTGTCATTTGTTCATTCCATTCTGGAGGTTTCTTGGACAATCTCTTATTTAACAGAATTATGTCTTGTGCAACATTGTAATAATGACCAGCTATATAATTAACACATCCTAGAAATCTTTGGAGCATCTTTTTCTCAAGAATCATGTCAGGGAAATTTTGAATATTTTGTAAAACATGCTTTTGAATACTAACTTCACTTGATTTGATAAAGATTCCAAGGAATTCAATATCTGTTTGGAAAGTGACCATTTTCTTAGCAGATAATACTAATCCATTATCATATACTACCTTATAGAACAATTTTAAATGTTCTATATGCTCCTTAGGAGTTCTGCTAAAAATTAGAATATCATCAATGTATACAATGATAAAATTACCAAATTTACCAAAAATTTGGTTCATCATTTCCTAAAATATACTAGGAGCAGTTTTAAGACCAAATGGAAGTACGTTCCATTCATATTGACCAAAAGGAGTAATGAAGGCTGTTTTGTACCTATCAAATTCTGCAATCTGGATTTGCCAAAAACCAGATTTAAGATCAAATTTGCTATAGATTTTGCTTCCTGTAATTCTTTGCAAAATCTCATCCTTTGAAGGAATTGGATGCTAGAAAGAAATAACATGCTTATTTAAAGGAATATAATTAATAACTAGCCTCTTTTTTCCTCTTATCTGCTTACTTCTTTTATTCACATAAAAAGCTTCACATGCCCATGGGCTATGAGAATCTCTGATTAATCCTTGTTCCTTTAGTTGCTTGATTTCTTGGAAACATTCTTCTCGAAGAGATGGTGACATCCCTGAATGATGAGCTTTGAATTGTGGTTCCATCTAAACTCCATGTTTATCAGTAATCATTTTTAGATCTATATGGCAAACATGAATTTTTCTATGTTGAAATGCTAAGGGATTTTCAGAGCAACAATCTTGCACAATCTTTGCAAGCACAGGTTCTACATTGGCTTGAGAGAGATTAATATTTTGAGAGAGCCATTGCAGATTAATTGGCTTACCTTTTGCTTTCAATGGAATTTCGCAATCATATTTACTCTTTTTGTATAAAGAGTATTTTTGTGCAAGGATAATCTCATAGGGCTGAATAGTAATAGGATAAAAGCTGGAAAAATTATCAGATCCTAGCATAATGTCAAACATAGGCATTTCATGATGGGTAACCTTGAATTCATAGACAGTATCTCCTAGTAGAATAGGGATTTTAGCAGACCATTCAGAGATAATTGTTTTGGTATTAAAGGTTAGCTTATAGAAAGTGGGTTCCCATTTATCAGAAGGGATAGAATAATATCTCGCTAAGGACATATCAGTGCCAGTATCTAATAAAACATCTAGATTATAGGCTTTAAAGCCTGGCCATTTGATATTAAGCTCACAAATAGGATTATTGGTTGAATGGACTAAAAATTGATGAATATTATTAGTTTCATCAACAACCATACTTGTAGGATAGCTATCGGCTAATTGGGCTAACTCTTCTTCAAAGAGTTGCTATTTTTCTTCATCCTCAGCTTCCTCTTTCATCAACTATTGAAGTTCATCTTGTGCTTTGACCAAAAATTTATGAAGTAATGTAATGTGTTTAGAATGTCATTGTCTTCTTTCATGATTCTCAGGGGCATATGAATATGCAGCTTGTAAATCAGGAACTACTGAAGAACAAGATCCTGGTTCTGTAACCTTATGACCAGTAAATTGTCTTGCAAGAACTTCTTTTTGTTGCCTTTGCTGAGATAAATGTAATACATACCTACTTTTCATTTCAGCAATTTGTTGCTGCAAATATTTCTTTTCAGAAACAAGATAAGTAGGAGTACTTAAATACTTGTCTTTTAGATATTGTAATTGCTGAGACAAAGTAAAACTATCAGTAAATTGAGTTCTTAGCATATTAATCTAAAAACCAATTTCTGAATCATAATCTGAGGATTCAGAATTTGAAGTGATTTCTTCATTATTCATATTTACCTGATTTGTTTCTGACTCTAGTTCTGAATTATCATCCCATGGTATATCAGATTCATACTGGAATTCTAGATCAGAAATCAAAACATATTCTTCTTCATTTATGCCATGACCTTGCAGAAAATTAATCTTTTTAGAATTTTATTTTTTTTGTGGGCAATTATTGGCATAATGATTACCTTGGCAAAGAAAGCATTTGACAGGAGCTTTTTGGAATCCATCCTTTCTCTTTTTGAATATTTTCTTTTGTTTAAAGGCTTTTCCTTTAAACTTCTTAGGTTTATACTTCTGAAACTTTTGAGAATATGGAGAACATTTGCAGTCTTCTGTAAGTCTTTTCTTTTTCTTTCTTTTTTCTTGACTTTTCCTGTATTGACAAGCATCTATGCATCCAAATTGATCAAAGAAGGGTTTACAAAACTTAACACCTATTTTCTTATGGAAAAGCATAGTCTCTTTATAAGCTTTTCTTTCAGCACATAATTTCTCATTTATAGCTCTAATATTTTGATTAATGCACCCAAAAGACATTGTAGAAATTTTAGAACCCATAACAGACTTGTACTTATTAGCAAAATACTGTGGGAAAGATTCTATATATCTTATCTTAAATGTTGGATTAAACATTTCTCCTATAGCATATAATAGGTTTTCCATATGGCACATATATTCTTCTAGTCTAGTCATATCACACAACTGGGCTCTTAAGAACTTAGCTTTACTAGCTTCTTTTTCATTATCAATGATGCCAACAAACACAGAATAAATTGCTTCACACAAAGCAACTATTGGTTGATTCTGATGGAGGATTTCATCCTGAAACTATTGACCACAACCATTCCACCAATCTTTAATTATTCCTATGAAACCATTAGATACTTGTTGTGAGACATTAATAGGGTCTTTTTTCAGGCTGAATATTTGGACATTTGCCCATGCAATAATAGCATGAATGATTTCTTTCCTTTTTGGTAGAGCTTCACAATTAAATTTCCAAAAGAAAGGTTGGAAATTCAATGTTCTTATCTGAGTATCTAATGGGGGTTTTGTATTTGAAGATTCTCCTTCTTCAAAATAACTAAACATTTCTGCTTCTTCTATCTTAGCCATCACAACATGATATATCTTATCAGCAATATTTTCTTCTTCTACTTTTTATTGTGCTTTAGTCTTGATTATGTTTCTCTGGGTTTTTGCTACATTTACCCAACCAAGAGAATCAGAAGGAGCTGAACCAAAGAGAGCTGAAATTGTCAATCTTTCTAATGTAGAAGTATTAACTGATACTTTTTGTAAAATATCAGGTAATAATATAGTATTTTGTTGCTGATTAACAATTTCTTGAGTGAGACTATCAAGGCTAGCAAATGTTTCCAAGGTAGAAATATTAATCTTTTCTTCTACTGAAAATATTTCAGATTTTACATCTTCTTGACTGTGAGAAATATTACTCATAGTCTAGATTACAGTATCAAGCTTCTGATTTACTTCACTATGTTGTTGTTTAATGCTACTAGATTCTTGATCAACTTTAGAAACAACAGATATTGTATCTGTAGTATGTTTTATATCAAGAGTTCTTAATGCTTGAGTAATTTCTCATTTTTGATATAATTCTATTCTTCTAAGCATAGAAGATACTTGATCTAAACTGGACTGGATATTAGCAGTCTTTGTATTCAGGCACTTAGTCGCTACATTATTCCAATTTAATAGTTTAGCTTCTATAGACTATTCTAAACCTTTATCATATGTCCTGACATAATACATCTATGCTCTAGTTTTTCCATCAGGGGAGTACTGATTAAAGTCTGCTGCTTTGGGGAATCCTTTCTTAGTATAGGATTCATCTCCTAAAGGAGTTTTCCAAATATGACCATCATCTGATTGAGAGGTTCCTTCCATATGAACTAATTTTTTCTGAGATAAAAGCTGTTTATTTCTTTCAAATAGCTTTTCAATACCTCTATCTCTTTGGATGGTATGGATCACAGAATGACTTGGCTTACTAAGAATGTTTTTATAGTCAAGACAATAGTAAGAGTCAATTTGTGGATCATGAATCTTTTTGATATGCAAACATGGAGCAGGGAGAGTAATGGATGATGAAGTATCCATAGGGTTGTCAAACCTAAGGATAGACTTATTAGGCAGATCTTTAATTG
>JARHVA010000707.1:1757500-1812500 GCA_037957365.1 Torreya grandis | reverse complement strand
GTTTTTAATTGACATTGAAACTATTATTGAGTAAGAATTTGGTAATTTATAACTTTCTACAATGACATTTTCAACTTTTGATCATGTCAAATGTTTTAGTATCCACTTAAATATCAATATGTATGTCATCAATATTCAATATTGGTATATAAATCTAAGTAAAGAATTTGAATAGAATAATAGATAATATTATGAAACAAAGATAAATATCTATTGATCAAGAAGAAACCAAAATTTAGTAGAACATGATCTACTGCTCTTACCAAATAGGGAATGTTTTTGTTCTAAATATCAATAACCAATTACAAAATCATGCACAATATCAAAAAGGATTTTCAAAAACTATAAACATGTTTCTAGTGAAATTATTGTTTTTGATTAAACTAAAATAAAGAATTATATATATTAAATCATTCTAGCTCAAAATGCAAACAACTATAATGAAACATTTAAATATTTAGCAAGCACATGTTGAATATATGATGATGATTGTAAATAGATTATCTAGAATCTAATTATAATTAAATATCCATGATTCTGAATCTTCACCAAGGAATTAACACTACCAAATTCTAAATCTTAGTATGCATTATTGACCAAATCCATTATCAGTAATTTATAATTACATTTTCACATAACTAACCTCTTTTTCTTTCTTTTTTCTTTTTTTTTCTAGGCTTAAAGTAGTAATTTAAAATAAAATTAAACTAAACATGAGATAAAAACCTTGAAGACATCAAAAAAAAATTAAAATTCAATTCTTGGAAGATAAATGTTACACCACTAACACTAAATTTGTATGGACTAATGAAAATAAACCATAAGATTAAAAAATGACTAAAATATTTATTAGTATAGATTAGCTATACTTACAGCAAAATACATCCCTCAAGATCTTGTTATGTATAGGTTATAGGTGCATAACTAATTGATGGATTTTTAATAAAGCTTTAGATTCCTCCTCTACAGTGCATTAAACTATGACAAATATAAATGCATAGATTCAAAATAATGAATTAATATAATTGACCTTTCTAAAACATTACTTAACATTAAAATTCATAAGATGCATTTTTTTACCTTAATGATATTTATAATGGAGACAATTTTACTGGTCATCTTGCCCATTGTTTTTACGAGATATTTAGATGCATTTTTTGGTCAATGTAATTTTACCAAGTTACTTGAATTTTAATATATATGCTCTAATGTATAATGAACAAGGTTTAGAGATAAGTAGTTACTTACTTATTCACATAATGTGTTTTGATTACAATTATTATATATATAGCACTATGTACATTCATATTTTATCAAAAACATGGTGCACAATCTGGGAATTAAACTACACAACAGTTATAATTCACATAAGATTATTGATGCAATTTTCATATAGAACCAAGAACTATGACATTTGATAAATAAAATGGAGTAGAAATTGAAAACCAAATAATATAATTATCTAAAATGACAAATTCAAGGCACCATAAAATGTGTACAAGATTAGAAATATAATCTATAAATTTGATAATTTTGTAACTATCAAAAGTAAATATTGTTAATCTACTAGATAACTTACATTATAACATTTTGTTGAACTAATAAATTCATTTATTTTGGTATATGTCTTAGTATCTATAGAAATATTGGTTGTATAGTGACTAGAAGGCATAATGCCAATGCTCAAGTAGTTGTGTGATGTAAAGCATGGTTTGATGATGATATGTATGGTCTAGATTAATATGTTAGTTCAAAAATTTGAATTGTAACAATGAATCAATTTTAGGCATCAATGTTTCTTACATTAACATTAGAAACCACTACGAGCAAAACAATTGATTTCTTTTTCCATAAATCCTTGACTTCTATCATGAAAACATATGTGAGATCTTGAAAATTGTTCCATTTTTATAAGTTTATAAATAAATTCAAGATAATAATTATAACCATACAATAACATATATGAAAATACAAATAAAATATACCAAGAAAGCATTATACTAGATATCAATATCTTTTTGTATCATTTATTAAACATATCATGTATTTTGTGCATATGTAATTATAGTGACAAAAGCAAAAACAAAAAAGTTTCAATTTGGTGATCCAAATATGGAATGGGTTTGTAGTAACACTATGCATAGCATGAATAGTCAAAGTATCTAATATTAGTGTTAGTATTGTCAAAAAATTGTTAAGCCATGTCTTTAAAGCATGTTCTCTTTCTTGGTTTGTATTTTATGCATATGTAATTATATTGAAGAAATTTAAAAACATAAAAAAGACTATTTATTAATGCAAATTGGAATGGGTTTGTAGTAATGATATGCATAACACGAATGGTTAAATTATCTAGGATAAGTATTAGTATTGTGAAAAATCTATTACTCCATGTCTTTAAAGCAAGTTCTTTTCCTGAAACCAAGAAATCAAGATACAAAACAAGGAACAATGGCACTAGAAAATTTAAGGATAAATATTTTTAATGAAGAAAACATATTTAATAAACAACATTCTAACAAACTCACTAGGTTAGAAATTTTTTTCATTCATGTTTTTTATTAGAAATAGTATTATCGATTGCAATTGTAAATGTGATGTAAAGATGAAATCTATGTATCAATAAAATAGTTGTTGAGATGTATTGTTTATATTAGTCAAAGGACATTGGAATTAGTTCTATCAGTAAAGTCTTAAACAAAATTTTCTTTAAAATTCGTTCAATCTTTCCTTCTTTTATTGAGAAGTTGCAAGTCAGTGCATCAACCAAAAAATGTCTTGAATTTGGTGTACATCTTATATAGTAAAAATAATCATCTCACTCAAGATACTTTACTATAATTAGATGGTGAAAATACTTACATATTACCTAAAAGGGAGATAAATAAATGTATTTTGATTTTAAAACTCTTATTGCCTATATATATTTAAGGCACATGTTATTTTTTTAATCAATTGAAAGTTTCTTTCATAGTCAGTGGAAAAAAAGATAGCAAATAAAAGTTTGCCTCAATGTTTGAGCTAATGATTGTTTGTAAAAATTTATTCGTGGTTTCATCATCTCATGGTTTAAATAGATATGAAAAAATTATACAAAGTGTATGAAAACCTTTTGGTCTATTTCATATCATGTTTTTTTAAAATGTATATTTAATGTTTTTTTTAAATCAACTGGTCTTGAATTTTGTGGAAAATTTATTAATACTGTTCACCAAGTCTAATCTCAAAAAAAAAAATTGTAGATAGTTGGACAAGAAAAATAATCATAATATAAGAAAAAAATAATTTGTAAAAATAAGAAAAGACAAAATAAGGACTCACTACTGCATAATTGTATTCTATTTCACCATCCTTGACATGTAAGTTGAATTGAGTATTGGTTTTATAGAAACATTCCCAAGGATCCAAATTAACCAACTAAAAATGAATCATATGAGTCTATTATATTATCAATTGTATTATTTGATATAAGTTTATGCTTATTGAACACCATAGGTATATTCTGCATGTTTGATTTTACAATCAATATTATGAAAAACATAGCTTCCCCTATTTCATATTTTTTCTTTTCCTTGATCATGAACTCAGAAACCCAAATATATTTTCCTAAAGATAATGCTTCAAATTTTTGAATTAATTTAATGATAATGTTAATTTTTATTTTTATTTTCCCATGAACCTTGAACAAATCAATATTAAATATCTGCATCTTAATTAGAAAATTAGGATTTCTAACATGGGTAGGTACATAAACTATTAATATACCTCCCTTAAATAAAGAAGCACTTTTCATAGCACAAATATCCATGATTTTAAATGAAGGAATTACTTTTGTGCATGTGCTAGGACAAGGAAAAAGAAATGTTTTTCTTTTTTAAAAATAATAATGATAAAATCAAAACAAAAAAAGTTCAGATTTTTTTTGTATAAAAAACATTCATTTTAAATCCAACATAGAGAAACAAATAAAGTGATTCACGAATTACCATTTTTACAATTATTTTTTAGAACAACTTGTATAATATATAGCATATAAAATTATTTCTTATTCTTAATCTATTTTTTCTTGGCTAGATTTCTTTTTTATTACATGTCTTTTCCTTCATTTGTTATTCTTATTTACACCATAGTTTTATACATGAAAAATACATGATTAAGAGATCTAGTTGAAATGTTCAAACAACAAAAACAAACTAAGTAGATGGAATAACATGATTTCTCATTAGTTTTGTGCATATACAAATATAATCAACGTAGGCTTAAGCTGTACACTAGAAAAGTAGATTTGAATAATGATATTAAAATCTTGCATGTGTTCATTGATTTATTTTAAATCCTAGTGACTAAGTATTATTATCTATGGCAACACATACTTCATTGTGATTAGTCCAATATGTTTCCATTTTTATAACCTAGTTAGTTTATCTTATACTATTTCTCCAAACATGATCTATGATTTTATGCATACGTTGCTTATGTATATGTGGTAGGAAATGCATATTATAACTAACATATGCTTTTCAAGTAGTGTACTTGATTTATTGGAAATAAAAGTCTCCTAAAATGTAGATTTTTTTGGATGCATTTGTATTTTGCATTGCCTTTTCAATTGCATTGATGATATTCAAGATGCAAGAAGACAAGGATGAATAGATATTAACATCTACAAATTCATTTTTTTGTATCACAACAGTTGTTGTTAATGCTTCAACCTCATCTACTACATATTACATTGGTTGTGAAATGATTATATGCTTTTGTACACATAAAAATACCATGGACATTATATACTAATTTGAAGGTCAATAAGTTTAATTTAATATTAAATAATTGGTAGTTGTAACGTAATTTTGTTTTAAACACAATATATCACATCTCATCAAATCATTATCATTGATAATGTCTTTTCAATGGGATTTCAGGTTGTGAGTCTTCAAGGAGCATATAATAACAGATGAAGGTAATACAACTAATTTGTGACTATGTTCAGACTTCTATTTCAAATTTGATTCTAGTCTTAACATTTTAATAGAGAATTTATTATTAACTATAATGTTTTTATGCATAAATGGACTTACAAAATATAATGAGTCTATGTTGTTCACATGACATAAAGTTATATATGCTAAGCCATGTCCCCTAAAATCAAGTGTCTTGAATGAAACACTTTCAAGGGTGATACCCTATGACCTACATATTATGTATACATAGGCTATTTGGACTCGAAGTTGGCTTCACACTATTAATAAAAAAAATTAATTCAACATGCAAACTAGTATAGAGATTTAAAATATATTAGTCCAAGCCAAATCAATATGGATTTTGTAGAGATGAACATGTCTTTTTCCTTGCATGTTTCCAATTTTAATATCATTCAATTTAATCCAAATAATCTCATTGTTTTATTTTTTGCTATATAGTTTGAATATGTCAACCAAACCATTGACAAGTCCATCTTACATATCATAATTCTAGGAAAAAATCTCAATCAACATGCTAGGTTTTAGTACGATTTCCATAGGTAAGAATACAACATTACAATATGCTTATATTTTAATGTATGTATCATATTCTTTATCTATTGGATGGGTAATAATTTAATTTTATGGAACAAGAGGCAACATTTTATTATTTTAGGCTTCCACATCATTATTCAAGAAAAAAATATATGGAAATAAAGGATCATTTAGGGTTGGTCTTAAGTATTTTTATTAATATATACTATATCATGTTTTTTATGTGAGCATGTTCATATTTTGTTTAGGATCAAGACAAAAGTTTCATATTTTGGATGCATGGGTTATTGCAATTGATAAAAATTTATGTTTTCTTGCCAAAATGAATACAAAATCAATTCATTGTTGATTTTTTGATACTAAAAGATAAAATAGTAATTTATAGGTTGAACATGATAAAATTCTCAACAAAAGATCATGTCAACATTGTCAAACAACATGGTCAATAATTGTATTATGTCATGTAGTCATTTATCAATATGATATAAAATTATTGCTCCTAAAAGTAAGATATACTCAATTATCACTATGTGAAATTGATTTTAATGTTTGGACAATACATATAAACATTCATTATTCAATGGAATAAGTTTTGACTTGTTAAATGGCAATATAAATTTTGAATGCAATGTGACCGTTCTAGCATTATATATAACTTTTTCTATGTATCCAAGTATGAGACCATTTGTCTTACGGGGATAACTTTCGATAGTTTGAGAGTAAATGTGAATTAACATTTCATAGATACATATTATCATAAATATCTTTCTCATATCTATGCCTATTATTAAAAATAGGTACAATGGCTTAATTTTATCTGTCCTTTTCTTATTATTAATGTCTTTTGCAATTGCTTGTTGATCTTCATTCAATGTTTATATATGTTTTTACTATTAAAAATTATTAGAAATGAATGGATGATGAATAAATTTAAATGGCTTTTATTTGCATTGTCTTGATGCACGTAATTAGTTAATGGGAAGTCCATATGCTAATCATATTTACCTTGTATGTTCTTTGCTTTGGATAACCAATTTATAGTGTCTAATACTTTCTCACTATCAAAATTAATTTTGGAGCCAACATGTTCTATGTCTCCCTAAGAATGATTTATGTCATAGTTAAACATAGCCTAATTTTGTTTTGTAATACTTACTTGTGAATGGTATGTGTGCTTCCATGTTTGAAGACCTTATTTCAAACTACTTTCATTTTTTCAAAATGGAAAATACAACAATATCTATTCACAATAATAGTTTTTAATGTCAAGATGCTTGTTGTAATTAACAAAGTGTAAAGCATGGCTTTTTTTCATTTTCAATGGCTTGCTATTTTTTTGGTAGTTACAAGCAAACTTAGCTAAAAGAACATGGTAAATGGTAGCAGGATGGGATATGTGATAGTATATAAGAGGTCTACATATTACATATTTAGAGTTATCTAGATAATTTCTAAGAAGATTTTTGGATTTTAAGATAAAACTTAGTTCATCAAGACAAGATGTGTTTACAAAACTACATGCTATTGAACAATGGTTTGATGATAATCATAATACTGAGTGAACAACTTAATACGTAGGTATTTTTTAATATTTTAGCATCGTATTTCCAAGTCTATATAACATCTAGATAGCATCTATATGTGTTTTTTCAATTTATTTTCTTTTTTTCCTAAAATCATGAGTTATTTTTTAATTTATATTTGTCATATATGAACTACAGTATGTTAGTACAACATTTACAATGAAAAAAACTACACATATTTGTTAGCTTGCCACAAGTATGGCATGTCTATTATATAATTATTGTTACATACCTATGATGGTGTGTGCTCAAGGAAAATAGTATGTTGTAATTGTTGTGTATTATTTCTCAATACTAGGGCTTGGTCATGCCCAGGTCCTATAAAAATGTGTCAAAGTTATCTGAAGTAGTGTATCATTTTGTAGCTAGTAGCATATAAATTTATTTAAATTCTATAATTGTAGTATCATTTTATATTTTAGGTGGTGTTAGTATTATTTTTTATCGTATTGGACATTGTGGAAAATTGTATCTATTATATCTTTCATTTTTTTTACAACTCTTAGTGTAGCAATGTATATGCAATTTTTTCACATCATTTTCTAGGTATCAATATCACAAGTTACATATTTTTATATAAAATATACAAATGTTGAATTTTTATCCATTCCATATATTGATGCATCTTTTATCCACAACAACCAATCATCATGATACTATTCTCTATGTTCATATTTAGTCACATAAAAAGAATCATTGACTTTTCTTAGGAAAAACTCATCACTACATAATATATATCAATGCTTTGACATGGTGCCTCTAACAGTGTGTGCATGTAAATATATATTTTTTGTAAAAAATAAAGCATCATCAGATTTGATGAAATCAAAAAGACCAATAGCTATTTTTTGAATGATTTATAGATAATAGTTGTAATGCATCCATTAATGACTTGTAATGATGGTTGGCACTTGTAAAAGTCAAGAAGAATATTGGTGGTTCTAATTTCTATATCATGTCAAAGGCATTATTTTTAATGCCTTACATATAATCAGTTGAGATGTGTATTTTTTTTAAATACATGTATCCAATATATGATTAAAGCAATTTTCCAAATTGGGTTTGTATTTGACATTTACACCTACAAGCTTTCTTCCCTTTAGCTGGCCTTTTCCAATTCAAACCCACATAGTCTTTCTAACCAAATATATGATTATTTTAATTACTTTTAGAAATAAGTTGGTAAGGTGATATGAAAACTTATGATTGACATGTAACAATTCTCATTGTGTTGTTTTTTAAAATACAAATCTTGGCATAATAGCCTCATCACAAGGATTTTTAGAGAAAAGCATTGGAAAGTTCATTTCTTTAGAGTTCTTATCTTTAAAAATACCAAGAAGGTGAGTGTCTTCAACTGGTGAAATTATAACCACTTTCTCTATAATGCAACAATAGATGTTGAGTCTATAAAAACATGCACTAGGGTGTCATTGGAAAAACTTCCACCTGTGTTAGAAGGCATGCTTGGTTTATTACCTATATCTGATTTAGATTTGTTTGAGGCATTATCACTATTTGCATTGTCCATTATAGTATCAACTACAAGTGATTTACAATCATTGTTAATCTTACATTATGAACAATGTATAATTTTCTTGTACCTAGTTATTTTCATTCTTTTATGATTATTTTTGACTAAACAACCCCTTTTTTATATGTATTTTGTATTCCAAAAAACTTTATAAAGTTACAGTAATTGTTTTTTTTTATCATCTATAGACTTGGGCAATATGATTTGAATTTTACCAACATTTGATGATACATTGATAATCAAACATTTTATACCAATCTATAGTTTTTTATAGCCTAGGTATCTTATCTATGATAATGTTATTCTCAATGCAACAAACCTTTCTTGAAGATTTGATATCATACACACATTTTTTAATCTTTTATTTTGTCTAATATTAATAGAAATTAAAAATTTAGGAACCATTCCATTTTTCAATTTCTAGTTTCAATTTACAAATATTCTCTTTTTACAAATAGTTTTACTTTTCCCTATTAATTATTAGCACGTGTCCTTTTATGTTTGATTTAAAAATTTCATACTATGTTGAAAATGTAACCATTTTCAAATAACATAAACATGTATTTAAATGTCACCAATTCATTTGTTGAAAATTTCTATTGCTTTTCTAATAGCATTATTAGTAACTTTTTGGTTTATTGGCCTTTTACGTGCAATTTTCAATGTTCAATGCAAATTTTTTTTTTTCCAATATTGGGCAGATAGAATCTATAAAAAATTAGACTTTTTCTATAGTATTTTGTTTCATTATCAATGTTTTATAGTGTATATGATTTGAATTTATTTTAAAAAAATGTTGTACATGGTATTTGAGTAAGAATGGTCATTATAAACTTTGACAATTTCCTAACTTGTTGCTAACCATAGACATGTTATTAATTTTAATCCATATGAAATCCACTACATGAAAAAAAATTTCCTTCTATTCCACTATTGTCATATGGCAAAGCTATCCTAACAATGTATCCTTGTCAATTTTTAATGGCTACTATGCCCTTGATAACATTGTCTGCTAGAATTGTTTTTAAGTAGGCATATGCTTCAATATCTATAGAGAAAAAGGCATTGAAAAAAAATTGTGTTTTATATCAACATAGAGACTATATGTCAAAAGTATTTTTTTTAATCGATAAAAAACATTGAACATTCTATCACCATAGCAATTGGTAAACCATAAAACTATAAATTTATAGTATTTGCTTCTTAACAAGAAGAAATTATGGTACATGTTCTTGGTAAATCTATGTGTCTTTAGGGGTATTCATAATCGATTATTTTATTAAAATATAATGGTTCATAATGTCCATAAATAAGGTTCTAACCATGGAAAATAATACAGTATGGAGGTGAATGTAAATTTTCATTAAAATGTACGTATTTTATCTTGTTCGTCAAAGAACAAACATAAATGGAAATACTAAGCCATTTAGATAGCAAATTTAAGAAAAAACTTGTCTCTTCATAAACCATGTTTACCTTTTGCCATTCATGTATCTTCTAAAATTTTCATCTATTCAAATTATAAGCTAATGTCAAGTACATGATGTAGTCTATATATATCTACTAGATCTAGTTCAAGTTGTAAGGACATTAGTACATTTTGATCATTTATTTGCAATTAATTTTAAAAATTCACTACAATTCCAAAACAAAATTCCATTGACATGTATCAAAAATGTAATAAGACTTTAAATGCATCAAACATGTAGTCATCGATGTTGTATCTGAGCTGATAAGTTTTAAATAGGTTCACCTTATCCAAAGCAGCATTTATGTTATCAAATCTAGTTGGAGCCATTATTTTATAGTCTTTGAAAAAAATGAATTGTCCATCATTATGCCTATTCACCATTTTTTTCTTAATGTATATTCATGAAAATTATTTGGTAATGGTCACCAAGCCATTATGAAAGTTTTTTTAGATAAGGAATCATCCATGGTAAGAACATGTAATAGGGTACAAGCCCTTTTTTCATAGTAAAGGTTGCTTAACATCAAATGTAAAAAAAATAAAAATAAATTAGATCTAAACTAATATAATGTCAAAGAACAAATTAGACACAAGTCTATATCTAATTTATTTTGGAAATGATGTCTGTGTTTTCTAATAAGGAAAGCATTAGGATAAAAAATAAGTCACAGATATAGGTTAAAACCATAGAAATGATAAATATAATTTACTAGCAAATAAATAGAGAAGGAAGTATGTAGTTGGTAAATAATACATCACTCTCTTTCATTTACATTACCACCACTATTACTATGGAATTGAAGATAAGGTTAGGTATCAAGCTATACCCTCAACCCATTTTTTCATTTTTATTTTCATGTTCAACTACTCTAGAGTACAAATTGAATCTAACTAAATAGAAACTAGGGTTGTAAAAGAAAAAATTTGTATAAGTATTGAAATATTTAGACAAATTCTAAAGTGTGATGAATTTATTGGGCAAACAAAAGGGTTGGAAATTGAGTGAGAAAGATCAATTGGATGATAATTTGAAAAATAAATGAGGAGATGCTAGACTATAACAATCACAAGTCTAACCAACTGATTGAACTACATATCGAAAATCAAAACCTAAAAAATGAGTTAGAATGTTTTATTGGAGATAAAATCCAATTAAGAGAAGACAAAGATGAAATAAAAAATGAACTAAAAATTTCTCAATATAAATCTAAATATTTGAATAAACTTCAACCACACTTCGATAAGTCAAAAATGAATTACATGTCAAAAGCAAAGCCTCACAAGAGATAATGACTATGAGTCAGGTGTATCACTTTATTTGCATGGAACTATTGACCTAGTCTAAATTTTAGGAGCATAATATGAGGTATGTTGTGTCCTCATTTAATTAAATCATCTATGTTTCAAAATGCATTCAAAATAACAATTTAACTATTGAAACTCTAGCTCCTTAGCATGTTGCCACTTTTATGCCATAGCATGTATAATAAAATGGATTACATAGCATAGTTTTGATCATTCATCCAAAGTAAGACATCATCATTCTCAGAAGATGAAATAGGTTCAAATAGTTTTCATTCATTAAGTTACTAATTTTATTACTTGAAAATGTCAACACTATCCATGATGCCAAAAATAACAACTTTAGAAGACATATAAAACCACTAGGTGCAACATATAACTGAGTGTGATGAAGAGATTCAACAAGTAGATTACTCTTATTACTAAGTTATACAAGCAAAATGATAACATAAATTTTACATTTATTTCTTTATTTCTTCAATTGCAGTACTCAATGGAACACATATTCATAAATTAGCTTTTGCATACCATATTTTCCATCTTTATATTTTATAATTTATTTATATTTCTTAGAGGAAGAGGTTTAATTAATATCAATATATTATTGTATAAATAAAGATGTTTCATATTTTAAACCATATATTTAGTACATTTAATGCATACTCTATGTGCTTAAATTATAATAGAAGAGACTAATTAGCTTGCAAAAAAATGTGCCACCAATTTTTAAGTATATAATTTCTACCATAAACTAAATAGGCATATGCATATGTATATAATAGTTGGTAAAACTTTCAACTGGTTCACATTATTTTTTTACATAGTCGAAAAACATTGTTGCAAACTACTTAACTTCTTCCAATTCAAATAGATCAATCACAAATATGCAACAAATAAATAAATACATGACACCATTACTCCTAGAAATAGTTATAAAGGGCTTGATAAATAAAATAAAATGATTTTATTCAACTGTAATAATGTAGTGAATGCCCTTGGTATCATAATAAAATAACATAGTTCTTACCCTAAATAATTAATGGAAATTTAAAACCTTAACTCTAATTAAAAAATTGTAATTGGAAAACATTGTAGGAATAACACCATGTAGACCGACATCACATTATCAAAGTCTTCATACTCCTAATCCATAAGAACATTCTCAAAACCTTGAGATTTATTAAAATTACAAATCTCAGAGCTTAAAATTCATTCGGTGATCATTCCAAACCCCATCAATTCACTATCAAGGAAAACATTATGAAAATCCCATATTTTATTGTAACCCTAAAACATTATTTAAATATATTATTTGCACAACTAGATTTTTATTATGCACAACAACCATCAAAATGAACATAGGTATTTTCCAACATTAAATAACAGATTATCACATAGATTTATCAAAAAAGTCTACAATTTATAGAAGAAAACTCACCTAAAAAAACCCCAAGCACAAAAAGAAAACAATTGTCTAACCCTAATGAAAGTCATATGAAGCCCTAGATTTCAAACCTAAAATCCCAATTTAAGCAAGATCACATTAAAAAAACTTACCTCTAAAGTTTCTACACATGATACACAACCTATCGAATCCAACAAAATCTTACTGCCCCAACCCCTCAATTTCTCTCCAATCCTCCTTGCTTCAACGAATGTAGCAAACTATAGCAAGCTTTAAATTTATTATATTTTCTAGCAGAAGACTTATCATTCCAGTCAATATATTATTGAACAAATCAAGATATTTCATACCATATATTTAGTACATTTAATGCATGCTTTGTGCACTTAAATTCAAATGGAAGAAACTAAATAGCTTGTAAAAAAATATGTCACCAATTTTCTATTATTTAATTTCTACCATAAATAAAATAATCACATGCATGTGATTAGAATAGTAGGTAAAAATTTCAACAAGTTCACATTTTTTTTGCACATTCAAAAAACATTATTTCAAGCTAGTTAGCATGTTTCAATTCAAATAGCTCCCTCATAAATATGCAATAGATAATTCAATACTTGACACCATCGCTCCTGGAGATAGCTATAAAGGGCTTGGTAAGAAAAAGCAAATGATTATGTTCAACTGCAATAATGTAGTGAATGCCCTTTCTATCATAATAAAATAGCATATTTTTTCCCTCAGGGAAAAATGATGGTGTCAAGAAAATAAATAATTGATAGAAATTTGGCACCTAAAGCTCTAATAGAAATCTACAATTAGAAAGCATTGCACAACTAGCACCCTATAGATTGAGATCACATTCTCAAAGACCTTAGACCCTAATCCATAAAAACATTCTTAAAACCCTAAAATTTATTGAAATTACAAAGACCAGAGTTTAAAGTTCATTCAACAATCAATCCAAACACTGTCAATTGACTATCAAGAAAAATATTTTGAAAACTCTCATATTTTACTGTAACCCTAAAAATCCTTTAAATACTCAAGCACAACTACCATCAAAATGAACATTAGCATTTTCTATCATCAAACCACAGATTATCACATAGATTTATAAAAAAGAACTACAATTTTTTTTTTTTTAAATAGCAAAATAAGACCCAAACACAAAAATATTATTGTCTAAAACTGATGAAAGCCATACAAAGCCCTACACTTCAAACCTAAAAGGCTAATTCAAGCAAGCTCATAGTAAAAAAAACTTACCTCTAAACTCTTTTCACATGATACGCAACCTACTGAAGCCAATGAAATCTTGTCACCCCAACCCACTTACTTCTCTCTGGTCCTTCTTGCTTCAACAAACATAGCAAACCATGACAAGCTTCTACGGGCATCTAGATCTTCAAAACCTATCACAATTTTTTCGATCAACCAATCTCTCATTCAATACCATACCACACCAACAAATGCAACATTGAATGGCAAAGCAGTCCCAACTTATACAAACCCCTCCTCTCCCTGATGTGCCATTAATATGAGGTCTTGATCCAAGTAAAATGGCCCATAACATCTAAAAAATCCAGCCAATCAGCTTCAAGCAAATATTATTAATTTATCTATGCCTTTTCAAAAACTGCTATTTGACTTTGTAAAAGTTTTACATTTTTTCTTTCTCCACTAATGGATGAAATCTGATTGACCACCACGATCAATTAATTATTCCAAGTTAAAAGCAAACGACTCCAAGAGAATAACTCTGTGACTTTTATAAATTGTTAATAGTTACTTCCCTCCATTATTGCATAGATTCAAAGTGCGTAAAATTTTTCAAATATTTCATGGATTGAATCTGTTGATTGTCGCCAATGGTAGGCGATTCAGCAGATGGTAGCTTTTTTTCATACGTGTAAAATGACCAATTCCCTGCACTGGAGACAGTCAGATCCAACTTGAGGGTGTTCTTACCCGCGCATCACATGTTCCTCCCTTCCGGCTGAACCGTTAAATCACTAAAGTTTTACACCTGTGCTCAATTTATCTATTACTAAAACGAATTTCTGTTCCTTTAGGTCAGTCTGGTTGTTTTGTTGCTTCTTCTGGGAGAGGAATAAAAGACAAATTCAACAGAGGGGGCCTCTCCCCGACAAAATTTTCTTGTCACAATCTATTAAAAAACAGCCATTTCATTTACCTACCATACCATCTTTAAAACCAATGAAAATTTATATCTTGTTTCATAAAGTTTGCTAATACAGAATATACCACAAAATTAATTATTGGTTTCAATCTAATGATAGATTTGGTTCTGAGATCCGAAACAATTTTATTATACAATTGATTCCAGAAAAACACTATTTATGATAATTTTATTATGATTACAGTGCACATATTATAATAAATATGAAGCTCAGAGTGGAAGCTTAAATGGTCACCTAAATCCATACTTGATTGAACCTTGCTATTCAATATCATTGCAATCGGAGCTGGTAAACTTGTGTTGGTTTTAATCGCCATTGTTTTGCTGCAGGCCGCAGATTGTAAGAAAAAGCTTCGAAAGCCCTTTATGAATTTGGCGTTCCATTATCACGATATACTTTACGATGGCTCAAACGCTCATGATGCGACTTCTGCGAAGGTGCGAGCGGTTCAGGGCTTCCACGATTCCCTTTACGCGCCTGGCGCCTGGATTGCCTTGATAGTTGTGCTAAATTCTACAGAACATAAAGGCACGATCACCATGGCTGGAGTAGATGCCTCCATTGTGGACAAGTATAGGTATTTATCTGTCGTGGGTGGCAATGGTGATTTCTTGATGGCAAGAGGGATAGCTATTATTTCCACGGACAAAGTAGATTTTGGGGCTGCTTATTTCCGTCTGTTCTTCAATATCACTCTCTCTGACTGTTATTGAGGGAAGACACTTTCTGGTACGTGACACTGTCAATGATAAAATCGTTTGCATATTCTGTCCACAGTCAAGGGTTTGACTGATAACTTGTTCTCTTCTGGGACTGAATGGTGTGTTGTTTAATGGTAAAGATTAAATAATTGGTGATTAGTGTTGAGGTATCTGTTGTTTAATATTTTTAAGGTGTTGGTGAATATTAGGTGGCGTGCATTTATTATTATTAAATGTAAAGTATATGTTATGTATTTTTATATATTTTAAACATTAAAAGATATATAAATTAAAATATGAATTATCATTTTTTTTTAAATGTTTTCATAATTTTATATTTATATAATAATTTTTTTGATTAAAATTAATTTAAAAGATTAATTATTTATTTAAAATATATTGTTTTTCTTATTAATATGAAGTAGTATTGAAAAAAGAATTGTTTAAATCAATAATGGGTATTATATTTTGAAATAATGAATCGATTAAATTAATCACTTTACTTATTTCTCATGACCTATCAATAAAGAAAAATAATTACATATAATTTTTCATTTTCATTTTTTCTTAAAATAAACTTTGGGAATAGATTCATAGAGAAGATTTAAGATGGTAATGGAAAACATTTTCTATACAATATTATGAATCAACTAGATTAATCACCTTACTTGCTTTTCTTGACCTATCATTAAAGAAAAATAACTATATATAATTTTTTATTTTTATTTTTTCTTAAAATAAATCTTGGGAATAGATTCATAGAGAAGTTTTAAAGTGGTAATGGAAAAGATTCTCAATACAATTTTTTGAATCAACTAGATTAATCACCTTACTTGCTTCTCTTGCCCTGTTAATAAAGAAAAATAATCACATATAGTTTTTTTATTTTTATTTTTTCTTAAAGCAAACTTTGAGAATAGATTATTAGAAAATATTTAACATGGTAATGTAAAATATTTTCTATATAATTTTACAAATTAATTAGTTTAATCACTTTATTTATTTCTCATAAGAAATCAATTGAATATACTAATAACATATAATTTTTTATTTTTATTTTCTCTTCAAATAAACCTTGGGAATGGGTTCTTAAAAAAGATTTAAAATGGTTATTGGAAAGATTTTCCATGATTCATTTACGTCTACTCATATAATGGATATTATTTTATTTTTGACGTGAATCATTATTTCATATGGTATAGGTTTACATTTTATCTTTTATACATCAATTAATTTTCACTTTCCTCAATGGTTATTATAGTGAACTATTGTATGATGAGGATTGAATGTAAGAACATCTTGTAGGGACTGCTTCACATTGTAAGTTCACTCTCCCTCCCTGATATAATTATTTTAAATGGATATGTAAATCCCAATCTCATCCCCATTCCCCCATTAAGGCTAGGTGAGGTTGATCTTTTGGACCCTAATCTTACCATGGACATTATTATTTCCCTAGTGAATGTTATAAACCCAGTCCTAACTTAAACCCATTATCCTCCTCTTTTCATCGCCAAGTCCACTCCCTTCCCTTTCCCCAATCATTCTTCTAATCCCCTCTCCCATTTTTTTGGTAAACTTCTTGATCTCTCCAATTCAACTTCTAAATTTGATTGCATTCCTTATAATGTTGCAAGGGAAATTAAAATATGGAAGGATAAAGAGATTAATACTTCTAAAATTTTTCAAGGAAATCAACTTGAATTGTCTCCTCTTACTAGAAAAACTCCAACCCTAGGAAAATGAAGAGTAAATTTTTTTCCAACATGATGGTTCCATAAACAACTCTTTCTAACAAGAGGAAAAGGTACATATTTTGCTCTCAAGGATTCAAAATAACACGTCTACATGATCATCCTTATAAACTCGAATTATAAAGGAGAGAATAACTTGAAACTAAGAAGGGGGACAACTCTTCCAAAGAGTAATGAAGATATTCTCTTGGAATATTAATGGGATGGGATCCCCTAAAAAATTTAGGTTTCTCAAATGATAACTTCAAATCCAAATCTCACACTGAGTCTTTATCCAAGAAACTAAACTTCTTGAAGATGTGTGTATAGATAAGTTATTAAAATTCTTAAAACTCTTTGCCTCCTTTTCAATTAGAGCTAAGGGTCAATCATGTGGTCTATGTTTCCTCTTAAATAAGTATTTAGTTACTTGTTCAATTGTGGACTCTCAAAAAAATTGGATTTGCCTAAATATCTCACGCCTCAAGGAGGATATGTCTTTCTAAATATTTAATGTGTATGCTTTTTATAAATAGATAATATGGAAGGAAATATCAATGGTTTTGAATTATTTTCAAGATGAATAGTTTATGTTAGATATTTATTTCAACTATATCTTGATAGTTGATGAGAAAACATGTGGGATTCATAGAAATATTCAAACCCACACTTCATTAAATTTATTATTGAAAACAATATTTGAGACATTTAGCTTAAATCTAGATCCTTTACATGGACTAATAAAAGAGATAGTTTTGATAGCATTCTTGAATGAATTGACATATTTATGGTCTCAAATCATTTGTTAAATTAGATCTTGATCCTTCAATCAAATAATCTAGAAGTCTCAGGGTTTGACGATTTGCCTGTATCCCTCACTATCAAAAGAGACAAAACACCTTTTGGAATACCCTTTAGATTAGAAATCATATGGGTAAAGGACCCAAATTTGATGGACCTTATGAAAGACTTTAATAAGGAACAAATCCCTAGAGGCCGCACCAAGATGTTTATCGTAGTTCATAAGATGAAAAATGTAAGATAACACCTTCAAAAATGGAACAAGGAAGTTTTTAGGAACATATTTAAGGAAAAATCATTTAATTTGATATTTAGAGCCTTCAAGAATAAGTGTATAGGGTTAGTCATGACAAAACCTCACTTCTCATGGAAAATAAGCTAAGTGAAAAGCTAAACTCAATTTTGGTAAAAAAGGATATTTTATGAAAAAATAATGTGAGTGGTGGCTTAAGGAAGGAGACCAAAATGTAAAATTCTTTCACCAATCTAAATTAGCTACTCATAATTATAACAATATCCCAAAAATTAAAACTGGCAGTGGTCTTTATACAAAAGATTTGTATGAGATTACAAAGGAGGCAACCCATTTTTTAAAAACTTCTTAAAGGACTCCTCTGCAAATTTTACTTTGGAGAAATAAGAATTTATGAATCTTATTCTAGTAATTGTCAATGATAAATAGAATGTTTATTTAATGAAACCTTTCATAGAGGAAGAAATCTAGACTATGCTTTGGAGCATGGACAAGATAAAGCCTGAGGCCCTAATGGGTTCCCTTTGGGATTTTTTAAACACATTTGGAAAATTGTAAAATAGGATATCCTCAAAGCTACCAATGAATTTAGATTATTGATAAAAATTCCAAAAGACTTGAGTTTCACCTTTCTAGCTCTAATCCTTGAGATATATAATGCAAACTCTCTAGACAACTTCATACCTATAACCTTGTACAACACCATCTACAAGGTTATCTCAAAATCCTTGAAAAGTATCTCAAAATCCTCCTTTCTCTTACTATTTTATGACATCAAGTTGTTTTTATTTATAATAGACAAATCAGAGATGGAATTTTTAATTTGCATGAGCTAATTCACTTAGCTAAGTTAAATAAGAAAGTGATAATGAGAATCAAATTTTATATTAGTAAAGTATATAATAAGGTTATTTGGAGTATTATTTTAAAAATAACTATTAATTTTGGGTTATCATGAGCCTAGTGTGATTGTATGTCTTCTTATGTCTCTATGCCTATATTTTATGTTCTTATAGATGAAGTTTTAGATATATTTTTCAATGTATTAAGAGGTCTCCATCCAAGATATATTATCTCTCCCTACCTATTGATCACCATGTCAAAAACCCTGGTTAGTGAATTTTCAAAGGAAAATAACTAAATCTCATTAGTTGATTCAACATTACTAATAATATAAACTTTTCTCATTGTCAGTTTATGGATGACATGATTCTGAGAAACTCTACTCACATCTGATGAGTTATAATTATAAATAAAAATATATAAATAGTTATCAACATGCTTTAGGTCAGGATATTAACCTCTTTAAATTTAACATTTTTCTCCACACTTTGTCTCTCACACACAAAAAAAAGATAAATAAAATTCTTAGATTTTCTTTAGGTTCTTCTACTAACAAATAAATTGGGATTCCCCTATTTGATGGGTAGTCAAAATAATAAATTTGGGATAATATGACCATAACCTTCCAAAAAAAATTAACTCCTTGTAAATTAGAATGGCTCTCTTGGGATGGAAAAATTACCAGATAATGAAACCAAAAACTATCAAGACAATAAAATTACCAATAGGTCAAGATCTAAAACAATAAATTAGAATTGATTAGTATTGAATTAATAGAAATAATTAAAAACCTAAACCATGCCTAAATAAGTCTCAACTCATAATTTAGAGTTGACATACAAAAATTCAAAAAAACTAAAATCTAAAAAAAACATCTATTTTTAGCAGCCACTATTTATAGTAAGTTTCACAGGCAAGTGCATGAGGCTCTAAAAATATCCCTAAATATTATAAAAATATAATTAGCTCCTGTGGGTTGGCCTGATTATACTATTATCATTTGTCTTTGTCAATCTTCTTCAACTCCCATTTTTTAATGCAAGTGTTATGTTCTTATTTCAATCCTTCCCACTATACTAAATACCTGTTATAATTCCCTTGCCTTGTGCTCACTGTCTTCATATCCAGAACATGCACTATTTTTTATTTTTTCTTCTTTAGAATCTATTGCTCCCAATTTAATTCTTCATATTCATAATCTTCACCATATTCTCCATGTAATTCATATAAATATAAAACATTTAAATATTGGAGATATATCAAAATTCTATGGTAAACTCACCTCATAAGCATTGTCATTGATGGTCCAATTTTCTTTTAATTCAACTTCTTGTACATAACTTTTAAAAATATTTCTTTCCTCAAGTAAACCATTACCAAATCTCCTTATTCAAATACTTTGGATCTTCTTCTGACATCTACTAATGATTTATATTTCTCATTACTTTCCTACAACTTTATTCTTACTCCTTGTAACTATTACATATACTCTGTAAATGCTTCTATGTCATCACTAATTTGATTTGTAATTATAAATTAAACTAAATTTAAAATACCCATAGAATATATTCTTTTAAACAATTTGAAATAGTGACTTTCCTATTGATCTATTTATTGAACTGTTATACGCAAATTCAGCTTATGGTAAAGCCAAATCCCATTGCTTGGTCTTCTCTCCCACTATACATCTTAACAAATTTTCTAAGTTTCTATTCACAACTTCTATCTATCCATCTATTTGTGGGTGATATGTACTACTGAATCATAGCTTAGTACCTATATTCTTCCATAAATTCTCTCCAAAAATGACAAAAATTTTGTGTCCCTATCTAAAGTAATATTTTTTAGAACACCATGCAATCTCACAATATCCTTAAAATATAATTTTGTAACTCTAGTGGCATCATTGGTTTTCTTACATGCAATGAAATGAAACATTTTAGAAAATATATCTACAACAACAAAAATTGAATCGTTACCTCTCTATGTGTTTAGCAATCACAACACAAAATCCATACTTAAACCTATCCATAGCCTTCTTGGAACTGATAATGGCATGTATCATCCAGTCTTGTGTGCATGTCTTTTAGCCACCTAATATATTCTGCACCTTGAAACATACCTTGTCACATCTCTCTTCATCTCTGGCCAAAAATACTTTTCCTCCACCAAATCTATTATCTTCATCTTACCAAAATGTCTAGCCAAACTACCACTAAGTAATTATGTTATTATATTGTCTCGAAGAGACCCAACTGAAATGCATAATTGTTTCCCTTTGAAGAGATAACCTTTTTATATAAGATACTCATCGTGAATAGCAACTATCTCATCTATTAATGGATTATTTCACTACTCAATTAACTTACCAAAATATGGATTAGTATCATATAATTCTTTGATAGCTTCAAATCAAACTACTTCACTCATCATAGTAGTTAATAATGCTACTCTCATGCTCAATGCATTATCTACATGATTTTATTTTCCTAATTTATGTTTCAACACAAAATTATACCCCTTGCAATACAGAAACCCACTTTTCATGCCTACTATTCAATTTCTTTTTTGTATTCACATACTTCAAAGCCTCATGATCTATAAATAGTATAAACTCCTTAGGCACCAAGTAATGCCTCTAATGTTTTAATGCTTGTAAAATTGCATAAATTTCAACATCATAAGTAGAATATGTTTTTCTTACCTCATTCAATTTCTCATTAAATATGCTATTGGCTTTCCTTATTTACTTATCATAACAACAATTCCCACAAATGAAGTATCACAATCAACCCCAAACACAATGCTAAAATCTAGTAATGATAAATTTGGTCTTTATGTAATCTTCTTCTTCAAAAATTCAAAGTTTTTTTGGCTACTCTTGTCCATGCAAATTTTTTCCCTCTCATGTAATCTATTATTGGTGCCACAATAATACTAAAATTGTTAATAAATTTTCTATAAAAAGTTGTTAAACCATGAAAACTTCTTACCTCTATAATGCTTTTCAGAATAGGCCACGCAAAAAAAATCTATATCTTTTCTTCATCCATTTTCAAACCATCTGTTGAAACTACAAATCCCAAAAATACCAAACTATTCTACATAAACTTGCACTTCTTCAAATTTGCATATTTTTCCTTTTTTAACAAATTCATTACCATTCTCAAATGATGTAAGTGTTCTTCTTTAGTCTAACTGAATATCAAAATATCATCAAAATAAACAACCACAAACTTACCAATATATTATTGTAGCACTGTATTCATCACCCTCATAAATGTGTTAGGTGCATTCAATAATCCGAATGGCATCACCATCCACTCATATAAGCCATCCCTAGTCTTGAATGTAGTTTTCCACTCATCTCCTTCATGAATTTGAATCTGATAATAACCACTCCTTAGATCAATCTTGGTAAAATATTTTGCTCCTATAAGCACATCCATCAAAACAAGGTATAGGAAACCTATACTTTATTGTAATTTTTTAATTGCTCTACTATCCACACACATTATCCATCCTCCATCTTTGTTTGGAGTTAGAAACATTAGTGTTGCACATGGACTCATACTCTCTCTTATCACCTTATTTCTTACCAATTTAATAACTTGTTTATTTAATTTTTCATGTTCTATTGGACTCATCTTATAAGTTGTTTATTGGGTGGAGCTGATCCTAGAATCAAATCAATGTGATGTTGAATATCTCTCTTCGGTGGTAAACCATCTGGTAACTCATCAGGCATAACATCTACATATTATTTCAACACTCTTGCTACTTATATTGGTATTGTCACCATTTTTTTTCTTCATTCTTTGCTACTAATACATAAAAATAACCTATCACCTTCATATCTTGGATAAATTCTTTTGTAGAGAGAATGCTTTCTATCTTCTCTTTCTCTTTAAGAGGTAATAAAACTACCTTTGTACCACCTTTCCAAAAAAATGTATTTATTTTTTTCTCCATCATGAATTATTTTCCTGTCAACTTTCCATGGTCTCCCCAATAACACATAGCATGCATCCATCATAATAACATCACACTGTATTTCATCATTATAACTTTTTCCTATAGAAAACTTAATTAAGAACTTTTTATATACTGTAATTTCATTCATTTTCTTAAACCATGAAATTTGATAAGGATTAGAATGTTCTTTATATTTCAAATTTAGTTTCTCTATCATTTCTTTATAAACCATATTTTCACAACTAACACCATCTATAATTACTTTGCATACCTTTTGACCTAAAGTACATCTTGTTCAAAAAATATTTGATCATAGCCATGCATCCCCACCTTCTTTATTTTACACTTATTTCTTCCTTGGATTGATCATGGTTCTTCTCATCATGAGATTATCTCCAACATCTATTGGTGCAACTTTTGTATTCTACTCTTTTATTTCAGCCTCAACTAGATTTACTCTTGGGCGATCTTGCCTCCTTTCTTGATCTTGATAGCATGGACTCTCAAATGATATGTGCCCGTATTATCCACATCTATAATAGACATAAGATCTATATTTATTCATAAACTATCCTCTAGTACCACCATAACTTTTTCATCTCTGAAATCCTCTTCCTCTTTGTTGGTATTAAAACCCTTGTCTATTATCATCTTGGTTTTTTGTACCACGTGATAATTCACCTCTATTGGTATTAGACCCACCTTTGGTGGTATTAAACCCACCTCATCCCCTATTTGGAGGGGATCCACCTCTTCTTGGACAAAGAGATGTTTTTTTAAAATTCTATCTATTTTATTTTTCTTCTGCCTTCAAAGCTAATTGATAAGCCTCATCCATGCAAAATATTTTTTGCATGCTTAATTTATTTTGAATAGAAAATTTCAAACTATTCCATCAAATTATGCCATCTGATCTTATATTTCATCATGCTCCACTCATATAGAAATCTTATAAAATTCATCTGTATACTCTTGTATACTATGATTTTTTGCCTCAAATTCTGAAATCTTTTGTATAGGATTTATGCATAATCCACACAAAGAAATTTATCCCTTGACTTTTTCTCTATTTTTTTAATGAATTAATCTTCTCTTTACCTTTACTATGTCTCTCTTTCTACAGTTGATCCCACCAAATCATTTCATATCTTTTTAATTTTTTGCATGCAAACTTTATCTTCTTGTTTTCTCTCAGTCTTCCACTCAAAGAATTTCTCCATGTTATTCATCCAATCTATCAAATCCTCTAGTTTTAAACTACCTCCATAATCTAGAACATCAAATTTTATTCCTTCATTTTTTCATTCTAAATCTTTAACCATCTTCTCTTCTATTGATGGTGGTTTCTCTTGTTGTTCTTCTTCTTATTTAATTTCTTTATCACGATCTGTGTCTTCCTCATCACGACTTTATCTTCTCTATTGATTGATGATAACCTTGGTTAATTATTCCACTTACCTTTGTATCTATTATATAGTATGTTTCATCTATGAAATACCTCCTCATCCTCTCACCATTCTTTACTCCTCTAATATTCAAACTTTCCCTGATACCAAATAATGAAATTGAAAACTATGAAGACAATAAAATTACTAATAGATCAAGATCTAAAAAAATAACTCAGAATTGATTTGTATTAAAATAATTGAAATAATTACAAACCTAAATCATTTTTAAATAATCCTCAAATTGAAATTTAAAGTTAATATGCAAAAATTCAAAAAACTTAAAATCTAAAAAAATGTCTATTTTTAGAGCTGCTATTTATAGTAAGTTTTACATGCAAGCAAGCATGGCTCAAAAAATCTCCTAAAATACTATAAACACTATAATTATCCTATGGGATGAAATTTAACTAAATTTTACATTTGGTTCTAAAAATATACAATTTTAAAAAATGAAAAAAATCCAAAAAAATCATTAAACATTAATTTTGAACCCTCAAATGATCACATATGGCCTCCAAAAAATATAGAAATCAACTCTAAGTAGATAAATCAGCTTAGTATAACATCTACCTTTTTGAGATGATTGTTTTGGCACATGAAAGAGCTCAAATGGAGCTATGGGTCAAAATTTATGGCCTCTGAAAGATTGGCCTATTTTTTATGCATCAATTAACATCTTGAAACCTAAAATTTTTCTCCACACTTTATCTCAAACACAAAAAATAAAACAAAATCCTTATATTTTCTTTAGGTTCTTCTCCTAACAAATAAATTGGGATTCCCCTACTTGATGGGTAGTAAAAACAATAAATTTGGGATAGTATGACCATAACCTTCCAAAATAAATTGGCTCCTTGGAAAGTAGAATGGCTCTCTTAGGATGGAAAAAAATCAAATAATTCAAGTCATTCTCTAAGAAATTCTAATCTATATGATTTTAGAATCAAAATAACCAATTATTTTCAAATCCAATTTAACTAGTACTATTTTAAAAAATTGTGAAATGGTCATTTTGAGTCTATTAAAATTACTTTAGTGTAATGGGAATAGGTTTGCTTGCCTACATCATAAGGTGTGGTAGGAATTATAAATTTATTCATGATGAATGAAACTTTATAATCAAAAAATATATGGATAATCTAACCTTAAAATTTCCATCTAGACATGTTTACACAAATGGTTCATCAATTGGGATAAATAGTCAATATATACAACCACCACTAACCAACTTTTGGCCCATTCTAATATATTTAACTAAGAGACAAATCTCCTTGCCACATATTTCCCATCTTGATTTAGAGATAATCCTTTTGGGATTTTTTATAGGACTCATCCATGCACATGTAGTAGTTAATTACTCATATCTATCCCTCACAGTTAACTAGTAACTTGTGATAGACATTAGATCAATTTTCACACTCAAGGACAAGTGGATACTCTTATGGAATACATTTGATCAACTATAACCTTCAATTTTGGAGCATAATTGAGACCAAAAAATGTCTATTCTATCCTTAAAATTCCTATTTGGACAAGTTCACAAAATTTGGTTATCAACTGGGCTAATGAGTCAGAATATACAACCTCTATTGACCAAATTTTGGCCCATTATGAATGAGTTGGTAGTGATAAAAACCTAATTTTCATATCTCATCCATCTCACATGAGAGATAATACTCCTAGGATTTCTTATATGACTCATCCATGAATGTGTAGGAGCTGATGGTTCATTTCTATCCTTCACAATTATCCTTTAATGTATGATATAAGTTCACTTCATTTGCACACTCAGGGTCGAGTGGATACTCTTAAGGGATGCATATGATCAATTTCAACTTTCACTCTTGAGGTATGACCAAGACTAAGCAATGGAAATTATAGAATTAAAATTACCATTTAGATGTGCCCACTTAGATAGTTCATTGATTGGGCTAATGAGTCAAAATATATGGCCCCTATTGTCCAACTTTTGGCCCATTCCAAGAGATTAAGTTGTAGAGAAACCTCATTTTCACATTTCACCCAACTCAAGTTAGAGATAATATTACTAGGATTTCTTATAGGAATCATTCATGCACATGTATGAGTTGATGGTTTATCCCTAGCCATCATGGTTTTCCTAAAACATGCAATGAAAGTTTGCTCAGTTTGCAAGGTCAAGGATGAGTATATTCTCTTAAGGGATGTATCTAAGCAATTGTAACATTCACTCTCAAGGCATAATCAAGACCAAATAATGAACATTATAGCCTTAAAATACCCATACATATTTGTCTATAGATACATTTCATTTATCGGGATAATGATTCATAATATATGTCCCCCATTGACTAGCTTTTGACCCATTCAGAGAGATTTAGCTGCAAGAAAAACCTCATTGATGCATCTCACCCATCTAAATTTAGAGAGAATCCTCCTTATATTTATTATAGTAGTCATCCATGCATGTATAAGATCTATTAGCTCATCTCTAGACCTCATGGTTATCCTACAGTGTATGATGGAAGTTCACTTTATTTGCATACTCAGGGATGAGTTGATTCTCTTAAGGGATACATCTGATCAACTACAACCTTCACTTCTAAGGCATGAATGTGACTAGACAATGGTCATTCTAAACTTAAAACACTCATCTATATGTGTCTATGTGGATGGTTCATTGATTTGGGTAACAAATCATAGTATACAGCCTTGATTGACTAACATTTGGCCCATTATGAGAGATTTGGCCACAAGAGAAACCTCATTGTCGAGTCTATCCCATTTTGAGTTAGATAAAATCCTCTTGGGCTTTCTTAGAGGACTCATTTTTGCATGTGTATGGGCTGATTGCTCATATCTAGCCCTCATGGTTATCCTAAAACATTTGACTAAATTTGGAGGACGATATTAACTAAAATTGGGAATTGTAAGCTTGTTAAAGATTTAAACTGCCTGATAGGCATCGAAATCATTAAGAAGGAGACATTGAAGACCTTCAACAAGTATAAAAGGATAAAATTGTAAGGGGTTATTGAAGTGTTGAATCAAGGCTTGTAACCCTTTGGAGGAGTTGAAGAAAGAATAAATAGACTTTAAGTAGGTCTCAAAGGTGAGTGAAGTATATATATATATATATATATATATATATATATATATCCTCTTGGCCTTGCACGAGCATATATAATGTTAACCTAGGGTTTCTAAATTATAATTGGAATATCTTTTATTCTAAGCTCCAAAATTATTAAAATCTTGGAATCTAGTGTAACTTATCAATTTCTTCAATATTAATAAGGTTTTAGACTAGTAAAATTTTGTACTATGTGGTTTTATGAACCGTTTCATTATACTAGACCTAAATAGACCTAATTAGCAAAAGAGTGAGTTGAGTTAGCTGGGTTTTCATGGAGAGTTGGATCATAAAACTTGGCATTGAGTTGAATAAGGATAATGAGTACTTTAAAATGTCATTTGTCTGATTAGAAACCTTTATTTCTTGTTTATACCTACTAGGTTTACATGTTTTGAGGGATACTAGAGAAGGAGGCTTGGAGAAGGAAGGTATATGAGAAGGTATATGTTTCTATAAACACTAGAAGGATGTCTAGAGTCATTAAACCATGAATGATATATTTAAGCGTTGAAACTATGACAAAGAATAAGAAAGCTTAGAGGAAGATTAGGAGTAAAATTATGAGATTAGATTATGAGATTATGGGGATGATGATAAGAAGGAGAAAATGCAGAGGAAGGTAAAGAGTGATATATTTTTAGAGAGAGAGTAAGAATTATATGCATTCTATGCATGAAGGTAGCTATTGAGTTCACTATGTGTGTGAGAGGATGATATTTTCAATAAAGATGATGATATTCAAAAAAGTTATGATAAGTTTCATGATAAATAAGGAGGTCAAGGAATAAGTAAAGGCCCTTCTATAAATGCAAAGGATTAGAACAAGTAGAGAGGAGATTCAAATCAAATATTAGAGCTAGGTGAATTTATAATGTAAGTATATGTTCTATTTACATCATCTATTTATTTTTCATTTAAATTATAAGACCTTAAACATAATCAATTCAATGATAATTCATGCATTACAATATATTTCTATTAATTTCTCTAAGAACATCAAAGACTCCTTATTAAAAATTTGAATTTAGTTTTGGAGGGGAAATATAAACACCCCTTACTTGAAATATTACAAACAAATTGCATCAATTATAGGATATTTATTACCAAAAAAACAATATATATGCACCCTAATGGATGATGCTCCTACATCACTTGATGTCCTTTGGTACTTCTTACTCTTTCACTTTAAACACACTTTATCTAGGTCTGATTTTCAATGAGTTTATTATGAATTTTCACTTAGAATATCACTAATAGATTATAGACTATCAAATAAATGTCTATATTTATTTAAAATTATTAATAAACTAATTTGAATTTTTGGTTTTTTAAGAGATTAGGTCCAAAACTCTAGAACCCTATTTTAGGCTTATAGGCCTAATAGATCATTTAATAAGTCAAAATACTAAATCCACCTTTACATACCCTCAAATATACTTTAACAAGGTTATTAAAAAATAAAAAAGGTAATAAATTCTCCAAATAAATTTTTTACATCATTAACAATAAATCTCACCCTAATCCATACTTGACTATCTTGGGAAATAGACACTTATAGGCAGTTTAAAACTCAATCTTCAATAACATAAGCTAAAAATATGTTTAATACTAAATCCACCTTTACATAACCTTAAATATACTTTATAGAATTTATTTAAAAATAATAAAAGGTAATAAATACTCCAAATAAAATTTTTACATCATTAACAAGAAATCTCACCCTAATCCATACTTGACTGTCTTAGAAAATAGATGCCTATAGGTAGTCTAAAACCCAATATTCAATAACATAAGTTAAAAAAATGTTTTGGGGCTCAAAACAAGTTTTAAAAATTTCATTAATCACCCTACCAAATACATATAAAAATTGAGTGGATTTCACTAGTTACAAATAAAATTAAAGGTATTTTAATACATGAAACCCTGTTTTACACATAGTATGCCTAATGGCTACTAATAGGTCAAAATGCAAAATAATACTTTCCAAATGTAACTAACATCCCTAGGAAGTCTATACATGTATGAAAAAATTGTTTCAAACTTTACTTCATCTTTATAGACTTGGATTTGAAAATTTTGAGGCAAAATTCCCTTCTCGTTGTCAAGAACATCGAGATATCAAGGTTTTCATAAACTTAGTCTATCATAAATATTATTTTCCATTATCATTTAACCTAAAACCGTATTTATCCTTATTTGAACTCATTTGGATATATGTCCACCAATTTTGGCAAATTTTTTACGGCTAAATTGATATATATTGACCTTTTTATCTTTTTAACCCTACAACTAGGGTTTCTTACTCTTCTCAAAACATGAGAGATTTTAAATAATGATTCATGAAGCCTAACACGTTTTGGAAAAATATAAAACCTATAATATATTATTGGGATACCCATTTAACTATTCCAATCCTCTCTTTTGACTCATGCATGAATTTATACAAGTTTAAAGTAGCTACAAAGATTGTATACACAAAGAAAATAGGGTATACAACATTTTTAATGAAACAACTTTAACCTGAACACAAACCCAATCTAAAATTGGATAAGTAACCTTCATTCATGAAATTAAAAACATGATTACATAATATTTGAGCAATATATGTCTTTTAATAACAATAAATTTTGCATTACAATAGTATACAGAGCATGTTATAAGCTAGCAAATTGTGCATCACTCTCTAACCCTGTTAATGATGATTCTTGTCCTTATTAAGCTTAATTTCATCCTTGTACAACTCCTCTTAGTTATGAAATATTTTTATATCTTTTTTTTAACCCAACTAAATGTAATAATTTTTTTAACTTGTCTCAAATTCCTCTTTATTTGCTTGTGTTTTCTTTAGAAAATTGACTAACAAACTATTCTTAGACCCTAAGGACAACTATGATCTTCAAGACCCTATGGAAAACTATCATCATAAAGATAGTTAGAACCCTTTATAGACATGTATAACACCATTATACACCTATTAGACTCTTAATAATTTACAAAATATTACAATTTACCCACAACCTTACATATTCATATTTGAAAATTCAAATTGAACTTTTAGTAGGAAAACACCAAAGTGCTATCTAGGATCTATATTTCACTCTTTGATGGCCAAGTGAGGCCTCTTGTTGACTAAATACAACATATATGACCTCTAAGACACTTAAACAAGGACCTTATTACATGTTGGTAGGATGCTCCTGCATCATCACAAGACCTCCTAACAACTATGATCAAGTACAACTTATAATATTTGCATCCCTAAAATTAATCACAAGTCCAATTACATCACAATTGTAAATTGATATGTAATTAAATGTAAATTAAAAAAGTAAATAGTAAATTGTTCCTACATCACTAGACCACCTAACAATTATGATTAAGTACAACTTATAATATTAACATCCCTAAAATTGATCATAAGTCCACTAACATCATAATTACAAGTTGATATATAATTAAGTGTAAATGAAACAAGTAAATAGTAAATTGCTCCTGCATCACTAGACCTCCTAAAAAATATGATGAAGTACAACTTAAAATATTTGCATCCATAAAATTGATCACAAGTCCCTTTACATCAATATTG
Organism: Torreya grandis; assembly: GCA_037957365.1. NCBI lineage: Eukaryota > Viridiplantae > Streptophyta > Pinopsida > Cupressales > Taxaceae > Torreya > Torreya grandis. Next base: position 1,781,030 of record JARHVA010000707.1, on the reverse strand, counting down.
TAAATTGAAATGTAATTAAATGTAAATGAAACAAGTAAATACTAAATATCACATGTAAATGTAAAATATACATAATGATGAAGCACCTAACTTAGAGAACAATGTGGATCTTTTTAATCCATATGAAGTGATAATGATCATTAACCAATAATATGTGTAATCATTAAATAATCAATATAGAAAATACACATAGGTAAAGGAATCATATTGTCGAATAGTATATATGTGTATATGCAAAGTTCTAAATTCAACATAAACAATAGGACATATATCAAGAAAAAAATTAGACCATAATATGTACATAGACAAAATGCACCATATAGGCATATAATGTGGGCCATATCAACATCCAAAATCATTTGTGCCTACAACTAGACCTGTATCACAACAAATAGATATCATGCTTCTCATTGCCTCCAAATAAATTATGTTTTATTGGAATAGACATAGATTCAAGGGTGTTAAATACCTCAATACAAGGAGAGACTCTCCTCTCAGCATGTGAGTCATCCCTTATTTCATCCACAACCTCTAAAAAATTTTGTATGCACAACATATGAAATATAAAAAATAATAGATTAAAATTGAATATTGAAAATGATAAAAAAAAAATTAATAAAAAGAATTTTTTAAATGATTTTACACTAACCATATTCCATCTAAATGGTTGTCTAGGGATATGAGACTGAATATACACCTGTGGTGAGGAATACAATAAAACATACATATATCATTAGATTGTGCATAAAATAATGTAAATATGACATAAAATATCATTGCTTAAAGATTAAAAAAAATTTACTATGTGTTCTCACAAATATCTATCCTTGAATCATGACCTATTATGGAGATAGTGGATCCTCTAATGTAGCTGCAACATTAACAAAACCATTTTCTCATCTATTAGGGGTGCTCATAGCATCCCTCATCATCTATAAAACCAATAAATGGATAATTTGTGATTCCAATGAACATGATAAAAAATTATGACTATAATATATATCTTAAAACATAGTTTGTTTGTTCAAGGGACACTAAACATTAATGAATAAATGTGTGATTTAAAATTTTCCAAACGCATGTATATTTTTCACCTGTGACAATTGTGACCTCTAAAATAGAGTCAATTCCTACTGAGCTACCCATAATATCACCAATCATCTATACAAGTAATAAATAACAAGTTCAATAAAATAAATTAGTCAACTAATTAAACACATAATAGAAAATAAACTTATTATTATCTTACAAACATAAACAAACTTTAATTAAAATTAAACTTTTGTATCAAATAAAGATGGCAAAATCAATAACTCCTACACAATAGGTTGACATATCGTGATAGGATTCAGTGAAGCTAGTATAGCTGGTATAGTGTCAGGCATGCTTGTGTCATGCACTATTGAAGCATCTATAGGTGGCATGTGATCTAGCATGTTAATCTCATGATCTCTTAAAGCATCTACAAGAGGCATACACTCTAGCATGCTACTCTTCATAAATATAATATGTGTATGTTGCACCTAAATAGGAGGTCTCATACATTTCTCCCACATGACGTACAATGATGCATAGGAAATGTAACGTGAGTAGGAGGAGGGACGCTAGCACCTATACCAACACCACCAAAAACACAAATATCATTACCACTTCCACCAACACCGCTAGGGCCACTACCATTAGCACCACCTTTACGCTGAGTAAAAGTATTCAATGTATGTAAACCATGCTCAATCATTACATGTGTCATGTTTGTAACCACCTCAAGGGTGTCCATCTATATGTTATGATGTAAAACTTTATTAATAGAGGCATATGATATTGTCATTTTATTTATCTGATCTTAGTTATGATGGTTTTGGTCTCACTTATCAGTAGGTCTAGTAAATGAATACCCACCTCCTCTACCTTCAAAGGTCTTCATGTAAAAATAGTTTGGAATTTCTTGTAGCACAAACTCACAATACAATTTTAAAAAAATGTATAACGGAACCACATTATTGTTGCATGGAGGCTCATCAAACACCATCAACCACCTATCTCAAAAGTTATTTTTCATCTCCTCATGAACACACCAATCAATACTAATATGTTTTAAATTTATCATTAGAGGTTGGTTGGTTTCAAGCTTATCAAACAAAGCGCACACAACTTATTTTGTCATTTTTTTTCCTAAAATAAACATTTGGACTAGATTCTTAGAGAATATTTAACATGGTAATGGAATACATTTTGTATATAATTTTACAAATCAATTAGTTTAATCACATTATTTACTTCTCAAAACCAATCAATTAAATATAGTAATAATATATATATATATATATATATATATATATATATATATATATATATATATATATATATATATATATATTTTATTTTTATTTTCTCTTAAAATAAACCTTGGGAATGGATTCTTAAATAAGATTTAAAGTGGTTATATAAAATATTTTCTATGATTCATTTATGTATGCTCACGTAATGCACATTATTTTATTCTTGATGTGAATCATTATTTCGTACAGTGTAGGTTTACATTTTATCTCTTATACATCTTTAATTTTCACTTTTCTCAATGGTTATTATAGTGAACTCTTGTATGATGAGGATTGAATGTAAGGATATTTTATAGGGAATACTTCATGTCTTAACATAGTAATTGAATACTCATTATAATTTTAATGTTAAGATCGTGACCTTTGTAACATGGGTAGCTTATTGATAGTCAATCAACATTTTTTTATTGATAGATAATTGAAGGTTAAATGGTCCCTAACCCATGAAAATATTGAATAAAAAACTAATCATTTACCTCGGATGAAAATACACAAGGAACAAAATTGTCAAAACTAAGATAAATAAGATCCATTCCCTTAAGGGGAAAAAACTAGCCCCAAGGCAATCCCAAGGGAGGCCATCATGTTTGCACTTTTGAGGTGAGAACAAAGCAATATTTGAAGTGAACTTGAGGTCAAAATCCAATTTTTTCTTCTAAACTACTATCCAATCATCCAATATACATGATCTACCAAAACCTTTAAAGGAAAAACTAGAATGGTCCTTATGAAGAGCACCAATAGTGTCATCCTAACTTGATGAATCCAAAACAATCTAAGCATTATCTCTCTAAATCACACTAGTTCACTCTATAATAGACAAAGATGAACATAAAACCCTTGGATCAGGATTTTGAGGATCCCTAATGTGAAAATGATTAACATAAACACCCATATTAGGAAAAGAAGTGAAATTAGGAGTGATAGAAAGGTGTTCAAGTATTGAATCCTTTCACAAAGAAGAGGCCATCTTATACTTAATGGAAGAACAATAAAAGGTTAAATTCCCATTCTCAAATCACTTCCAACATCTGAAGGTCAATCCTTCGTAGTTAATGGATTTCATCCAACACTAGTCATTAGTTACCCTAAACTCCACAAAAGTAGGGAGATCTTGAGATAAGTCTATGCACACAAGGATCTGCACATAAGTGGTCTTCAAAAATCTAGATGTAGAGGTGTCAATTTATAGTAATTTACCAAAAGAAACACCAATGGATGAAAGATAAGATTCCAACCAAAAATGGAGTGAAAGGTAAGGTGGTTGAACCCAGACCAACCTGACATCAAAAATTTTAAGCAAAGGATTGAAGAATGAAGTCTACAGTTTCCAAAGGAGATGTTAATCCCAATACCATAGTTTATCCAGATCCACCTTGTTATGATCAACCATGAAATCAAAAACTAAAATAAAATCCCCCTTGTAAACGGATAAATCTCCAAAAAAATTTCCAAGAAGGGTTTCCACGAATCTAAAATCCACTTATGAAGGTCAGGGAGGCTCGGCCAAAAACTTTTGAATTTGTAAATTAAGCCATCAGATGTAAACCACTCTTCATTTTTTAGATCTTATTCTAGAATGCCTTCTTTGAAAAAAACCACTTGATGTTTTTAACCATTGCCATGGTCTTAACAGGATGGGAACTAGCTTGTTCCCCTTGAGAGACTGTACTATTGAAGGATATGGGCATATCCCTCCCATCACCCTCTATGGCCAAACCAACAAAATTGATATCAATAAAAAGAGGGAAGGTTGGACAAACCAAACCATTGGAACATTTGTCTCTATTATCTATAGCTTGATCTTGAGCAAACCCTAGCTTGGGCCTATATCGTACATCAAGTCTGAATGACGATGAAGTTGCCAAAACCCTATCCTCCTTAGTGACTAGGCTTGCAGATTCAAGAGAAGAGGAGAACGGAGGATTCGTTTGCCTAGGAGGACAAGCCAATGCTGGAGTAGAGATATCATGAGAGCTCAAAGAGGAAATCAATGTGTTAGAATGAGCGTGCAAAGAGCAATATTTCCTTGATCCATTCATATCGAGAGGTTTTTTAGTAATCTCAATGTTATGGTTTTAACTCTAAAGAGATTACACAATTTATACAAAGTTTTTTAGTCAGTCAATATATATATATATATATATATATATATATATATATATATATATATATATATATATATATATATATATATATATATATATATATATATAATGTTGTTATTTTTATATTAATACCTTTTAATTGAGATTTAATAGGTTATTTTAAGTCAAAGCTAACATTATCTTTAAATTCAATCTTTTTTAATATTGTAATTAGTTTATGAAATTTCATCAAAATAAATATATTTCTTTATATTTAATTAAAAAAATAAATACTTAAACTTTAAACATAAATATTTTAAATAAAGTATGGTATTTTTCTAGTGAGGACAATTTTTGATCGATCAAATTTTCAACTATATATTAAATAAAAGACTCATGCAGTCAAATTCACACCCAAAAAAATATTATTAATAAAATTCTGTAATTAAATTGTATCTACACTATTTATTGAAGATGATATATATTAATGTAGTTCAAATAGACTTATCCATTATTTATTTTAATGCAGTTTAAGGATAGGTAATCAAGAACTAAATTTGACAGTTGACCTTACTCGTCATAATATTTTTTATTATTGTTATTTATGCAACATTACTCTTGAAAATATTGATATAATTTATAATCAAAAGAAAAAAATTAACAAATATTACTATTATTTATTCATCAGTACTCTTCCAAAGTTGATATAGTTGAAATAGTTTATAATTGAAAGAAAAGAAAAATTCACCTTACGGCCATCATCTGATATTCTCTGCTAATTATTTTATCCGTCATTGATCATAACGCGGCTGAAATTAAAGAAATTGTATCGGATGCCTCATATATTTTCAAAGATTTGGAGCTTCCCATGGCAGTTGATGGTATTGTGGAAAGCGAACAATCTAAGCAGGCTTACAAGTTTGTAATGGTGAATTTGATCCCAAAATAACTATTACATGAAATAACAAGAACAAAATCTGAATATGGTTATTTATCTCTTTTGGTGAAATGCATCAAGGAATTTGCAGATCACATTTGATACTTAAAAAATGAAACCATGTTGTAGGCTTCACTCAAACTCAATTCCCTTGATGATTTCCACTACCTCGGTCATAAGATTATTAATCTCTTATCAGGTGGGTTGGTGGTAAGTTTTTTTATATCAATAGAAAATTGTATGACATAATCCTTATATAGTTATTATTAATCAAAAAATAATTATAATATAAAGATGGTTACAAAAATAAGTCAATGGGTTGGTATGCACAATACAAACTTTACATTGGTGACAAAATATGATTCAAAATTAAAAAATATCTGGTTATACATAGTAACCCAAAGTTAACAATATTATAATAATGAACAAAAATAACATGTATCTTTAGGTATAATTTATAACCTTAGAAGGTGGTAGAGGCAGATCATCCATGCGAGGTGGGGTGCTTCATGTATAAGGTTCAGTTGAAGGAGGATAGGACACCACCTAACCTGTCTTAGTGGTTTCAGGGGAGGTCAAAAAAATAGTGATGCCCCAACCAAAAGATAATTGAACATAACTACCAACCAGACCATGTCCCTACACAATAAAGGTGTGTCACGACAAACCAGAGGTTGACTTCCCACATGACGACAACAAAATCCAACCTCCACATGTCCCCCATGTCCCCTACCTCCCCCCTTTTCCCTCCTCCCACCCCCACTCCCTGCCCCCTCCTCCACTAAGGAGGACGAGTGGAGAATTCATTACATCTTTGTTGTCTTTTTTATACCCCCTCTCCCCCCACCACTAAGGAGGAGGAATGGAGAATTGATTGCATCTTTGCCAATGCCTACATGTTATAGGATGGGAGCCATGAAGTGGTTGGTCTATGAAGGCATGACTTAGTACAAGGATCACTACCTTCATGGTTAAGCAAATCATGTAAGTGTTGAAACTCAAGTGCCACCTTTCACGGTAAGATTGGATCTACATAAGATCCAAAAAAGATAAAAATCACCTTTTCATTAACATAAAACTATGAAGATAGTTATTCATTGTTTAAAATAGTCAAATTTCTATATTTTCATAGCTAAAATAAAATCATAGCTCTGAATAAGTTCCATATAAAAACAATGTATGTTAGCCACTAATCTTTATTCCCAAAAAAACTATGCTCCTAAAGAAAGGCTCAAGGTGAAAAGGCTGTAAAATATTTTGGATCCATTACTAGGGAGATTGAGCTCTTGGACACATCCAAATGAGATGCTTGAAGAACTCGGTTCTAGGTTAGGGTGGAAATCTGCATTGAATGATACCAATGTGCAAGATGTACTCACCAAGAGGAAGGTCTTGATAAACCAAAAACCAAAGAAAATGTGCGATCTTTGGCTCAATCTTGACATTTCATATTTTGTTAAATCTGGAGAGCCAACTCCTAGGAAAATATTTTAAATTCCAATAGATATTTAGCTTATCCAAAGTAGATTATAATTTTTTCATGATCTGATAAATGAGATCAGGAGAGTAATTTATGAACTAAGAATCATAGTTCCATCTCAAGTCCTTACACCATGCACATGGAGGTTGTAATCCCATCTTATGCAGCATGACATGAGGCATCAATTCTTAGATATGAAAAATGAAAGGTAATTCTTTCTTAAGAAACATGTACTATTTTTTATGAGATTTCATAAGATCCAATGTATAGATTAATTTAAATCCTTAATAGTTTGACTTCCTTTCACAATTAGACATAGAGATTTTATACTTGGCATTTTTCTTAAAGAATGACTAGTATTGGTCATTATAGGGACCCAACATATGTTATGGTCATTAAAGGAAAGCCAATGTGAAACATTTCCCCAATCCATTATATAAAAATCTTGATATCTTAAAAACCTTTCCAAATACTCTTGGATATAGCCTTTTATCCTAACATGGGAAGTGGTAATCAACATAGTGTGTAAACCAATGTTTTTCTAACTGCTTTTTCCATAGGAGAACCTATAGAAATACAATGCCTTTGAAGGATTTTTCAAGCCTCATTACCTTCAATTTCTCTAACCACACACTTGGCACAAAAATGGAAATACTTTTTCTTTCAACATCAATGATGCAAATTCCTCCTTTGTCATGAGGAAGCCAACAAATATCCAAGTAAACTTTATGATAGTTTCTAATGTTCTTATCATTGACAAAGAGAAAGTCTCTAGTAACCTTTGATAAATTTTCATATGAATATTTGGAGGGAGGCCAACATAAGTAGTAAACATGAGTGGTTGTAAAAAAATTGGTACAAACTTGAAACTTACCTGCTAAAGAGAGAGATTCAAAAATCTAATAAGAAACCTTATTTTTCACTCTATCAATGACATATTGTCATAGATCTAAAGGAGAGCTATCAAAACTAAAAGGGATACCAAGGAATTTGAAATTTTCTAAGAAACCTTATTTTTCACTCTATCAATGACATATTGTCGTAGATCTAAAGGAGAGCTATCAAAACTAAAAGGGATACCAAGGAATTTGAAATTTTCTCCTTTATGTATCTACTTACACTAATAATGATGGATCCACTCTGGTAAGGGCATCATGCTCTATTTTTAACACTAAGTTTTGGTTTATTGAAAATTAGGCCTTGAGTCTTTATTAAAAAAAATAAGGCATCAAATCACCTCTTTGAAATAATTTTATTGCTCAAAAAGAGTGAGGAAGGTACCATCTACAATATGCCCATTGATGAGCTAAGAGGAATGATAGAGAAAAATAATACCCCAATAAGTCCTTGATCTGGTCTATGAGTAAGTAGATAAGAAAATGCTTATATGTCTAAAACATATAAATAAATAACAAGAAGGAAACCTCATATGATTGAGTGAAATATTCTAAAGCTATCAAACTTGTGCCCATTGATGGTGAGTAAATTTGATGCATCTAAAAATAAGGTTTGTCTGGTCAAGAGAAGTAATTGGCCAAAACCTAGAGCCTTAAGCATAATGACAATAAAGGGACACTCTATTTGATCATAATATTTTTTTAAATCAATTTTTAGAAACATCATTCTATGGTAAAATACATGAGCCCATTTCATTCTAGCCCAAACTTGAATTAAATTATACAATGTTTGTGTGAGTGCACACGTGCATGTGCTTGATGAAGTTGTTATGGTTTGATGATTGTGGTTATAAAATGGTGGAGTTAATTCTCCAAGGCATTGGTAATAATTTTATTAGAAACATTTAAAAAGCTGATTGGGTTCCAACTAGTAATAAGTTATAGGTCACCAGAATATGGGATGAATTTAATATTTCCTTCATTGAAGATAACCTTTAATGACTTATTTTTCGGTGTTGTTTGGAAACTTACAACAATTCAAGCATTACAAATTTTCATGTCATTTTATATAATTCACAAATAAAACCATCGATCCATGGTGCTTTGTCATTAGCCATGCATTGCACTACATCAAAAGCTTATTAAGAGAAATAGGAAAATCATAGTGTTTTTGGTTTGAAAGGCTCACCTTGCAAGTTTTCACATCTGAACATTTTTTTAATGGCTTTGTTCTTTCTACCAAGTCTTCTTGGGCTTGGAACACCAATTTACAATGATCCAAGAAAGATGAGGAAATTTATGGTAGATTGGTGACATGCTTGTGAGCAAGTTTGATGGCTTTGATTTGTTCCCTAGTCTGTTTGTCCATAAGAGATGTGAAGAAATCCTTTGAGAAACAATCCTAGATCTTAAGCCAATACAAATAAGCTCTGATTTGTGCCCCTCTGATTGCATGGCAATCGACTATTTTAATCTTTTGCTTGAGAGAAGCATCCATGGCCTAAAGCTATGAATCAAAAGCATTTTTCTCTAGGATGGAGGAATTACTTTGGTATTCCTTAATGACAACACCATTATCTTGCTTCTAAACTTGTGCAATATACTTGTCATAGTGGCAGAGTAAAGTGGTCATGTGGATGATTTCATCATTCCACCAATCAATCTAGGGTAGATGCAAGATAATGGGGTACAAAGCAAGGGCTTAAAGAAACACTTTTTTTTTTTCTAATTTTAGGGTTCTATTATCCAATGCCACCCTTAGTATTACATTTCCTTTATGTGTGGTTCTGTTTGGCATTAATCATGATTTATATGAACAAAATTGATGAACATGTTTCATCCTTGTTTGACACTAAATTGTAAAATGTGAAGGTTTCAAGTGATAAAATAATTAATTATTATGTATTGAAAACTATTATAACATGTTTTATTACAAATCTTAATCTTATTGAGAAATTGATGCATGTAGAAAAATAAGTAAAGAATGTAATTTTTTTCCATATAGACACCCCTATATTTGTACTTATAATCCTATATTTGTTATGCTTGTGATGAGTGTTTGACTCTTACACCTATAACCAATAATGTTCGTATAAATACTACGAAAAATATAACGCAACCTTTAAATAAACTTATTAAGAGTACCACCATTCCTACATATGAGATGGTGGCTCTAATACATATTAGATTATCAAGAGGTTTTCAATAGTAATGTCATGAATAATATTGTAAAGAATATACTTAAATGTGTTACTTAACTAACTTATTACTATCAAATTCTAATTATTTAATGGTCATGAAAACCTTCAAATGTATTTTTATACAATATTTATATATTAAAAAAACCATTAAAATTGTGCTTTAATCTCACCTAAATTATATCCTAACATATTGGTTGGTGAAATGTTAGATTGATTCTTTAATCTACTGTATGGGTTTATATATATATCCTACATCCTCCATTATAGCATATAGATTGAATAGATTGAAACTGGTTGAAATTTCAGAATTATTTCATGGATAGAATCTGTCGATTGTCGGCGATGGCAGGCGATTCAGCAGATGGCAGCTTTATTTTCCACATGTAAAATGACCAATTCCCTGCACTGGAGACAGTCAAATCCAACTTGAGGATGTTGTTATCCGCGCATCACGTCCCTCCCTTCCGGCTGAACCGTTAAATCACCAAAGTCTTTCAGCTGTGCTCAAATTATCTATTACCAAAACGAATCTCTGCTCCTTTAGGTCGGTCTGGTTGTTTTGTTGCTCCTTCTTAGAGACGAATAAAAGACAAATTCAACAGAGGGGGGCCTCCACCCAATAAAATTTTCTTGTCACAATCTCTTAAAAACAGCCATTACATTTACCTACCATCTTTAAAACAAATGGGAATTTATATCATGTTTCATAAAATTTGCTACTACACAATGGACAACAAAATTAATCATTGGCTTCAATCTGAAAATGAATTTGGTAGTGAGATCCGAAACAATTTCACTATACAATTAATTATCATTTATATTATCATAATCACCAATTAGAAGTGCACATGTTATACTATATATAGAGCTCAGAGTGGAAGCTTAACTGGGCACCTAAATCTGTACCTTGCTTTTCAATATCATGGCAATCGGAGCTGGTAAAGTTGTGTTGCTTTTAGTTGCTTTTTATGTCTTATCAATTAAATATAATAATATATAATATTATTTTTTTTCTCTTTTTTTTCTTAAAATAAATTTTGAGAATAAATTTTTAAAGAAGATTTAAGGTGGTAATAGAAAAGATTTTTCATATAAATTTTAAGAATTAATTAGATTAATTATTTTACTTGTTTCTTATAATTTATTAATTAAAAATAATATATATACCAAAAAACGTTGTAGTTGGATTAGTGAGGATGATTATTGTTTATATCTATTCATTAGGGTACAAATTTTTTTAAGTATCTGATACGAGAGTCAAACCGTTAAGATCAATATCGTGACCTAAATAACTTTGACGGTGTGGATGTCCCTTACTCATGACTACTTAATCAAAAGAGATTACTAATTATTCTATGTAATTCAATGATTCCGTATAAATAGTGCCTATTAAAACTTGCACAAATAATATAAATTTCTATATATATAAATAATATATGTATACTTAAAATAAACTTTAAGATAAATTTTCTTTAAAATTTTAAGATGGTAATAAAAAAGATTTTCCATGACTAATTTACGTTTGCTCATACCACATCATTTTATTATATGATGTAAGTTTACATTTTATCTCTTATACATGTATTAATTTTCACTTTGCTCAATGGTTATTTGGTTATTACAGTAAACTCTTGTATTATGAAGAGTGAATGTAACATCATCCTGTAAGGACTAGTTCATGTTGTAAAATTGAAATTGAATACTCATTATAATTTTGATGTTAAAATCTCACTTTTTGTAACATGGTTAGCTTGTTGACATACAATTCACAATTATTTATATAAAAATAATTATATATTATGTTGTTAGTTTTATATTAATACTTTTTAATTGAAATTTAATAGGTTGTTTTAACTGAAATCTGATATGATATTTAAGTTCAGTTTGTTTTTTATATTGTAATTAGTTTACGAAATTTTATCAAACTAAATATATGTCTTTAAATATAACTAAAAAATAAAAATTGAAATTTTAAATTTGATTATTTTAAATAAAGTATGCTTTTTTGAGTGAGGGTAGGTTTTTATTGAATAAATTTTCATTTTAGCATTAAATAAAAATTTAAGAGTTTAAGAACTTTATTTAATTAAATTTATTTCAAGAAAAATATTATTAATAATGGTAGCATAATTGTTGGTTCTTGTTTTAATAGTGAAAATTATTTAACAGTAAAATTATTCGTGGTTCATTTTATCTATAAAATTATAATGTAAGTGTTTTACAACTATGAATGTTAAGTAAAGAACAATAGAAATAAATAATATAATATTTAAATAATTTTTAATTTTGGTATTAATTGTTCTATTTTGATAGACACATATTCAAGTTTACATATTATAATATTTGATTAAATAATTTTTATCTGATTTTTATAACCATAAAACAAATAAGATTTAAAGGTGAGTTAAAGTTAAAGCATAAGAAAAATAAAATATGAAAAAAAATTATAACCAACTTCTAGCTAAACACAAGAAAACATAAAATTGTTAATTGTTTTCTCATTTTAATTAAAAAAATATAGAACAAAAGATAACATATTAATTATATACAATTTCAGTGTTTCTTTACACTGCACATTGCTAATATATTCAGCATAAAAACAAGAATATCATCAAACTATACAATTACAAAGAGTTAAATATATTGATATTCTAGATACTTTAATTAATAAAAACTTTAATATTTTTATCATTGAAATTTTTATAATATAAATTAATAATGATTTTCATTAATATAAAATTATTGAAATTTAAAAATTGAATTAATGAATTATTTTTATTATATTATAAATAATTGAATTATTCAAACTAATAATTTTACATTAAATAAAAAATACATATTTAATTATTTATATTAAAGTTATAAAGATTCACATTATTATGATTAATAAGAATTATAAAAGTAAAGATTCAATTTAAAAGTTTTCAATTTTAACTCCATTTATATAACCATAAAATGAGGATTATTTAAATTTGTATTATTGTAGAAGACATATTAATATTACATTCAATTTAAAAGAATGTGCTTAAATAACATCTACAAAATATTCCAAAATTTAGATTTCAAATATTAGATAAAATGTTAATTTAATAAGTATTTTATGTAATTTCTTTGGTTGAAGGAAAAATAGGTCATTCAAAAGTGAAAGCTATAGTACTCTGACATGGTGGGGACTAATACCCTGGCATGGGAAGGACTTATAAAATTATGTAATTATATTTTTTCTACACTATTTATTGAAGATGATATATGTTAATGTAGTTCAAAGACACTTATCTATTGCTTATTTTAATGCAATTTATGGGTGAGTAAATAAAGACTAATTTGATAGTCAACTCTGTTTGTCATGATATTTTTTATTGTTGTTATTTATTCAACATTACTCTTCAAATATTGATATCATTTATAATTGAAAGGAAAAAAATCACCTTACATTTGATGTGGTCTATAAAACAAATTGATTGTATCTTATAGCTAAAAAAATGTAAATACAGTGATATAGCCATCATATGTTATTCTCTACTAATTTTTTTGTCCATCATTGATCAGAAAAAATGTATCATTAATAAAAGACAATAGTTTCATGGTTGAGGATAAAATAATCCAACTAAAATTAAATAAACTATATCAGATGCCTCATGTATTTTCAAAGATTTTGGATCTTTCAATGGTAGTTGATGGTATTATGGAAAGCGAAGAATATAAGGAGGCTTTCAAGTTTTCAATGATGAATTTTCTCCTAGAACAACTATTACTTGAAAGCACAAGAATAAAATATGAATGTATATAATTAATACTTGAAAATGAAACCTTGTTATGCTTAGAAATCCATATAGGAATTTTTTAAATCGCAAGGCTCATCTAAAGGAAGATCAGGCCCCACCCTACCATCCTTAGTGGTTTCAGGAGGGGCCAAAATAATAGTGATGCCCCAACCAAAAGATAGTTGAACATAACTACCAACCAGACCACACCCCTACACAGGCAAGTTGCATTATTACAAACCATAGGTGAACTTCCCACATGAAGGTAACAAATTCCAACCTCTCCACCTACCTTGCCCCCAATGCCTAGGTGCAAAAGAAGGGGAGCCATGAGATGGTTGGTCCGAGGTGACATGACTTATAGTATATGGAAAATTCTTCTAGTGGTTGAGTAACTCATGTAAGTGTTGAAACTCAAACATCACCTTGTCATTCTAATCTTGGATCTACATGAGATCCAAAAAGATAACTTTCACCTTTGTGTTAACATAAACTATGAAGATAGTTATTCATTGTTAAAATATGCCAAATTTCTAGATTTTCATAGCTGAAATAAAATTATAGCTCTGAATATGTTCAATAGAAAAGTAATGTATGTCATCTACTAAGCTTTAATCCCAAAAAATAATGTGCCTAGAAAAGTGCTCTAGGAGGAAAGGTTGGACAACATTTTGGATCCATTACCAAGGAAATTGAGCTCTTGGACACATTCAAAATAGATGTTTGAAGAACTAAGGTCTAGAGTAGGGTGGACATCTAGGTTGAAAAATACCAATGTGCAATATGCACTCCCCAAGATGAAGGTCTTGATAAACTCAACACGAAAGAAAATGTGCAAACTTTGGTTCAATCTTGGTGTTCCATATTTTGTTAAGACTATAGAGCCAACTCCTAGGCAAATAATTTAAATTCAAATACCTTTTTAGCTTGACCAAACTAGATTATGATGTTCTAATGATTTGATAAATGAGACCAGGAGAGTAATTTATGAACTATTTATCACAGTTCCATCTCCAATCCTTGTACCATGCATGTGAATGTTGTAATCCTATCTTATGTAACATGACATTGGACATCAATTCTTAGATACACAAAATGAAAGGTAAGTCTTTCTTAAGCAACTTTTATTATTTTTTATGATATGCCATAGGGTCTAATCTAGAGAGGAATTTAAATCCTTAATAGTTTGAATTCCTTTCATAAAGAGACACAGAGCTTTAATACTTGGCATTTTTACTAAAGAATGACTAGTATTGGCTATTATAGGGACCCACTAGATGTTATGGTCATTAAAGGAAAGACAAATGTGATATATATCCCCAATCCATTATATAAAAGGCTTGTCAATTATAATTATTTACAAATACTCTTGGATACATCCTACTATCCTAACAAGAAAAGTGGTAATCAAAAGAGTGTTTAAACCAATGTTTTTCTAACTAGTTTTTCCATAGGAGCACCTATAGAAATGCAATTCCTTAGAATGATTTTTCAAGCCTCATTACCTTCAATTTATCTAACCACCTACTTGGCACAAATGGAAATAAAATTTATTTCAATATCAATGATGCATATTCCTCATTTGTCATGAGGAAGGCAACAAATATCCCAAGAAACCCTATGATAGTTTATAATTTTATTAACATTGAACAAGAGAAAGTCTCTAAGAAAATTTGTTAAATTTTCATATGAGGATTTTGATGGGTGACAAAATGTTTAGTAGTAAACACGACTAGTTGCAAGTATTATGTTACAAACCTAAAACTTACCTGCTAAAGAGAGAGATTTAGAAATCTAACAAGAAACCTTATTTTTCACTCTATCAATAACATATTGCCATAGATTTAAAGGATGTTTATCAAAATCAAAAATAATATAAAGGAATTTGAACAAATTATCCTTTATTTATCTACATACACTAATAATAATGATGGAACCACTTTGTCAAGGGCATCATGCTCTATTTGTAACACTAGGTTTTGGGCCATTACAAATTAAACCTTGAGTCTTTATAAAAAATGTCAATGCATCGAATAACCTCTTTGAAATAAGCCTATTTCTCATAAAGAGTGAGGAAGGTACCATCTACAATATGCCCATTATAAGTTGAGAGGAATGATCGAGAAGAATAATACCCATAATAAGTCCTCAATCTAATCTACGAGTAAGTATATAAGTGAATGCATATGTAGATAGAATTTATAAAGAAATAAAAATATGGAAACCATATATGATGGAGTTAAAAAATTTAAATATATCAAACCTATTCCCATTGATGGTGAGGAAATTTGATGCATCAAAAAATAAGATTTACATGGGTGAGATAGATAATTGGCTAAAACCCAAAGTCTTAAACATAATGAGAATAAAGGAATACTCTATCTGATCATAAGATTTTTTAAAACCAAATTTAAGAAACATAATTATATGGTTAAAGGCATGATCCTGTTCTATCCCTTCTAAAACTTCAATTAAATTATACAACATTTATGTGTGTGTGTGTGTGCACATGCACATGCACTTGGTGAAGATGCTCTAGTTTGAATATTGTAGGTAGAATGTGGTGGATTCAATTCACCAAGTCCTTGGTAATTATTTTATAAGAAACATTCAAATGATGATTGGGTGTCAACTAGTAATAAATTCTAGGTAACCAAAATTGGGGATGAATTTAAGATTTCCTTTGTTGATGCTAGCCCCTAATGAATTATTTTTAACATCTTTGGAAACTTATAACAAGTAAATAAATACAAATTATCATGTCATTTAATGGAATTAAATGATAAAACCATCAATCCATGGTGTTTTATCATTGGCCATGCATTGCACTGCATCAACAACTCATCAAGAGAAAGAGGAGCATCACAATGTTTTTGGTATGAAAGGCTTAAATTACAGTGTATCACAACAAAACATTATTTTAATATGTATTTTATTTTTACCAAGTCTTCCTAATCTTGGAACACCAATTTACAATGATCTGAGAAAGATGAGGAATGTTTTGGTAGATTGGTGACACGTGTGATCAAGTTTGATGTCTTTGATTTGGTCCATGGTTTGCTTAGGACTAATATAATTGAATAAATCCTTTGAGGCACAATCCCCAATCTTAATCCAATGCAAACATGGTCTTATTTTTGCCCCTCTAATTACATGGCTATAGGTTATTTTAATCTTTTGCTTGAGAGAAGCATCCAATGCCCAAAGTTTTGAATCAAAAGTTTCTTTCTCTAGGATGGAAGAATTAATTTGGTAATATTTAATGATAAAACCATTATTTCACTTCCAAAATTATGCAATACACTTTCCATAGTGGTGGAGGAAGGTGGTGGTGTAGTTGATTTCATCATTCCACTAGTCAATCCAAAGTAAATGCAGGATAATGGGGGATAAAAGGGGGGCTTAAAGTGAAACTTTTTTTTGAAAAAAAAATATTTGAACTTTGAGGAGTTTTATAGACACTTAGAAATATAATTTGATAATAATGTAATATATATTGGAATAATGTGAACAAAGTATATACATCCAAGGATACAAGACACAAAAAAATGCTAACCAAGTTCTAGGATACATCACTAAAACTAGTCATATAAATGTTATTAAAATATTAAAAAAAAAAACACAAAAGGTAGCACCATCATAAAATAGAAACACCAAAAGTAACCAAGATAAAATTCCCAATTGGGGCAGCCAATAGCTAAGAATCTATGTTAATCCCATCATCAAATTATGCTCTCTCACCCTCAACAACATCAACACCAACAACCTCAAGTCTAAAGTCACTATCAAGATAAATAATTCCCATCTAAAAATACTATGCTAAATTGGAAAAATAATCAATTTCACCCAATAGCTCTTCATGTTTGAAATTTTGACAAAGTTCACTAGATCCTTGACATCATTTAAGCTCCCATTATCAATAACCTTTTTAAGTTTTGAGGAAGTTTCATTAACAAAAGCCTCAATAATTTTAATAACACCATGGTTCAAATCCTTCCCAACACCTAGATTAGCCTTGACACTACCATATACAATAGGCCTCAAAACATTAGTAATAGTAGAAACAGAATCCTCAGCACCCACATAAACCTTACTAGCTTCCTGACTTTGCATCCTCACCCAAACCTAACTCCTCTGCATTCCCATATTCTTAGAGAGCAATGAGAACATCTATATTTGCCTCCAACCAAGATATAGTGTCATTCTTATCATAATTTGAAGAGCCTACCCAACTAGAAATTAGATCATCATCTTACTCAAAATATGCTTCCTTAATAATTCTTAGTCATATTCTGCAACATGTATATGAGCATCATTATTATCTAAATTCCTCCAATCAGGAGGCTGAGTCATTTTTGGGCATCCCCCACTATTTAATAGGTAATTGGAATAAATTTTCATCATCTCAGTTATTAGAAACTTTTCTAGCTCGCTTTGACAAACCTTCAACTGCAAGAAAATATTATTCTAAGAAATAAAACTAGCGATAACTTTGAGATTGAAGTTAGTAAGTAATCAAGATTTATATTGAAAAACTTCCAAATTTCTTTTCTTCCAAATCAACCATAGGATCTAAATATAAAATACAAGAGAAAATTTATTTAAAAAAAATTATGAACCTTATTTTTGGAATAAAGATATCCAAAAGTAATATTACACCATGAAATCTCACAACCAAATAGAGAATTCAAACTTTTAAAACAATTATTCCAAGTATTGGTAGCAAAAAGACACAAGAAAAAAAGGTGCTCAATAGTTTCTAACTCACCATAGAGCAAACATGGTAGAAGGCTAAACCCAAATTTTGAAATAACAAACCCAATAGTAAGTTTATCATACAAAGCATCCATCTAAAATAAGACTTTTTGGGTTCAAGGCATGAAGCCCAAATAACTTGTAATTTAAAAAATCAACTAAAAAAAAGGGTGACAAATATGCCACACATGGTTAAGGCTAAGTTCGAGGCTTTTGGAGAAAATGAGCTTATCATAAAGCATTTTAGTAGTGTATTCAAAAAGAGGAGGGCCATCAATCCATTTAATATCACCCTAAAGAACCCCATCTTCATCAAAGATAAAAACTCATTTTGTAGACTGAAGAACCCGAAACCTCTCTCTAATTTCCATCCATGAATCCTAGTCATTAAATGAGAAAATATCCTTCAATCATTTCAACCCCATGGAAATCCAAATAAAGGTCAAGCAAGTTAGGGAAAGGGGCCATATGTTTACTGTAAGGTTTCCCCATATAGACCTATACCCTTAGAACCTTGATCCCAACCCACTCAAAATAGGACGTACAATGATAAGGTGTTTTAAAATCTCCCAATCCATCCAAATTCCGTATAAATTTAGTGATCCCACAAATTGAACTGAGAATGATCCCACCAACATATCATAAATATACAACCCTTTCCAATTCAGTTTACCTTTCAGGAATCCCCTCATATTTTTACTTTTTCCACGAAACATCCCATTCTAGAGCTCTAAAGAACCATTTGACATCCAAGGTAATACATTAGAGCATAAATTATTTCAACCCAAGCCCCCTAAATTTTATGGGAATGTAATAAATCTTCCATGCCCCAACATGTCTTTTTTTATTATCTTTGCCATCTGATTAAATAAATTCCCTGATAATTTTGAGCAAAATATTAATATGAGACTTATTGAATAAATAACATGAGGCATAATAGATGTTGTATTAGGAAAGAATTTTTTGACAAACTTGAAGCCTATTAAATAAAAATATAATGTGGCCTTTCCACTTACCAATTTTACTATTGATTTTCACATGCAACCAATCCCACATCTACTTGAAAGAAGGTGACAAGGCATAAGAATATGAATTATGGAAATCTAAATGTAGTTTATAAATATATATTTTTTTGCAATACTCAGATGATAAAAGTGTGTGAAATTGATGTATTTATGATAATGGCTTAACACTTTTTGGTAAAAAGATAAGGAGACTCCATATATACGGACACACTTTTTTTGAGTAAACAAATGAATTATTATATGAAATCCCATATATGGATATTTAAAATGTCAAAGATCAGTTACGATATTTTTTATTAATTGTTTAATATATATTTTATAACTCAATACATTAAAAAAAATTAAATTATAAGTGTACGATCACAACTTTTTGACCTTAACTTTTTGAAAATAATTTCCGTTAAAGCATGATGCGTAGATTGGTAACGTATAAGTTTTGTAACTTTTTAAATGGTTAAAATTTTATAAACACATTTGTAAAAATATGTATATAGTCCATAATGAGTTATGTTATGTATAAATTAAGTAATAATTAAAAAATATAGATAAAAATTAATATACCTACATACATACATGTGTGTGTGTGTGTGTGTGTGTGTGTGTGTGTGTGTGTGTGTGTGTGATACACACATGTATGTATGTATGTATGTATGTATGTATGTATTAATTTTTATCTATATTTTTTAATTATTACTTAATTTATATGCAACATACCTCATTATGGACTATATACATATTTTTACAAATACCTTTATAAAATTTTAACCACACAGTATGTATGTATGTATGTATGTATGTATGTATGTATGTCCCCTCTACAAATCCATATATCATTTTTAAAATATTAAAATATGTATGATTAGATTTAACAACAAAGATGTAAAAGACTCCTAAATTTCTTTAAAATCATGTGGGCTGCTCCATGACTAACTTTAGGTTAGGTTCAAACTTCCTAAAACATAAACCCAAAGCACATTTAAAGGGAAAGTTTTAAATTCAAATATTGAAATGTTTAAATGGCATACACCCTTTTAAAGCCTACAAAGACTCATTGAATACACTTTCCCATTTAGAACTAATCCAAAATAGGGCATGTGTGATTTTTAAAATGGTGTATGCCCTTTATATTTCATGAATTTTTAATGTTTTCCCATGAAATTCACTCATTAATAATGCTTTTTATAAACTTTAAACTTATTTATTCTACTGACAATGCAAATTCCCCATTTAATTTGTCTATGTTCTTGTAAACTCTTCAATCTTTACTCTAGACGTAGACTTATTTGCATAAATATAAATAGTGGGGTCGGGTCATCATCAAAAAATATCAATTAAAGAGATAAAAAATGAGTAAATTGAAGTCAATAGAGGAAAAGGAAAGAAAAAAATATGCATATAGGAGAGGATCCATAAGAGATCATACGCAAGGTGAAGCTACTTCTTCCACAACAAGAAATATTTCAAATGAAAATAACATTTCCAATTCCATGGAATTTAATTTAGATATATCTTCGAATGAGATAAGAGAACTTAAAAAATCATTGTTGCTAATAAAATTAAAAATGTAGAACATATAACTAATGAGTTTGCATTGAGTGATGACACACATGGATAAACACAATCTAATGAAATTTCCATCTATAATGAATTTTTGGAACATGAAAATAAACATCACATAATGACCCTAATTCATCTATCTCACAATGAATATTAATTCACTTCACATGTAGGGTCTAATGTACCTAGTTAACACTCTAATAACCCTTCTATGGTTGAATTTGTAACACTATCTAATTTAATACAAAATATATCTCTAGACCCACATCTCCAAGGATAATGTGAAAATCACCAAGGTATTTGATTGAAATATATGAGAAAATAATAGAACATATGAAAAGTAAAATGTCAAAAAGACAAGTTCAACATCATGCTCAATGTGTATGCGACTATGCATTTGAGAATAAAATTCAGGCAAAATGACAAGTTAACTATTTATTCATTTAATAAAAATGAAAAAAAAGTGACTGTGATGTATAATTTAGGGTTAATAATAAGCAATATAGAGGGAAGAAATAATGAAATAGTAAATAATATATTTAATACATTTAATGAAATAGGCAATAGAACTCAAAAAATATATAGTAATGTGGCAAGATGAGTAATAATGAAATGTATAGTAAGTAAGTCAGCATCTAAAGCTCAATTTATTTGTCAAGTAAGTACATCCTTGAAATTGAATAGGAAAACTCTAATAAATACCATAAAAAGAATAATGAGGCTTGATGACACTTTACTCACAAATTATTTGTCATTTAGTGGTAGAATCCCATGAAAAGATAAGGTATTATTTGAATAAACAAGACATTTGATTGGAAAAAAAGACATGACAACACAAGGGTCTCATATAATGTAAAATGTGTTGTTAAAATAAGAAAAGGTTCAAAAAACCGTGAGCCACATGAAAAATATTTTGTGGACATGACCTAAATAGAATTTTATTGAAAATTTTAATGGGAAATTAATGATTAGCCAAAGGTCATTTGAGATGTGCAAGCTTTTCTATGTTAAAATCAACCATGCATACACCACATGTTTTTGTAGGATCTATATTGAATTTTCTATGCATTTTGATTTTTTCCATCATATACATTTTACTTTACATACTATCAAGATTATGCATGAATGTATGGTGGCTTCCCAACCTAAAATTTCAAGAGATTTAATCCTAAGTCCTTTATATCGAAGATGTGAGGGACAATTTTTTTTGCCAAGAATGTTTAGATGGAATATGTAACACGTGGTGATTTGTCTAATTTGAAAAGATATATACATGAAGAATTTTCACATGAATTTGAAAGCAACTAGTTGATTTTAAGAAGTACAAATATGTAAATTATGTATTAAAATATAGAAAAAAGTTATCAAGATATGATTTTGTTACGACCCAAGTATCTGTATCTTATCTCATGTTTGAATTTAAAAATAATATTATCTATCAATATGAAATACACACACTTAAGGAAAAATGGTTAGATAATAAATTCAAGCTATGAAATGACAACATCAAAATTGACACCATTATTTTAGTTGTGGACTTTGCTAAAAACTACGAACTACAACCATAAAATGAGGTTAAATCCCAGTACTATAATTCAATTGAAGTTGGAACTTTTGTGCACATTACATTTAGACATGCACCTAATAGCATAGAGGATAACATAAATATTTCAATGGAGTACCACTTTTATATGAGTGATTACATATCACATTCTCCAGAGTTTATCCAAGGTTGTTTTGAGATAATTTATAGAAATATGAATGCAAGAGAAATCATATTTAATACACACTAAATTTGGTTAGATAATTGTGCAAGATAGTTTAGGAATTATCAAATGTTTTAATAGTTAAGTGAGATGCATAAGAATAATAGGGTTTAATTTTTTTAGAGCTTCTTTGACATTGAACATAGGAAAAGGGAACACGATAGTGCAGGTGCATGTGTAAAAAGATCCCTTAAAAAAGAGTAGGGAAAACACTAGGATGGTACTAATTTGATATGTGTTACAAGTATTGTGACTTGGTGTAATGAAAAAAATTCTCATTGATGAAATAAATATTATAATGTGCAAAGATTATTTTGGTTAATGGAGGAATAATTTAAGATAATTTATGAAGATTTCATTCCAATACCTGGATTGATTTTTTTCCACTCCATTTGAATCTCAGATTTTAGTTCATGGAATATTTATACTAGGGATATGGGATGATTTTGTTAAGGACATATTTAATTTAATTGGAATGAATGTGAGTCAAAATAATTGGTTGACAAATGGTATTGTATAACCCTAATGCATATGGAGACTAGCGATTCATTCCAACCACTTGGGGATCATGAAATGGCATTGTCAGTTGAGTTTGATCATGTCTCAAATCTTATTAAACCAAGTATAAGTTATTCAAAATTTAAATTTACTATTGTTTATAGTATTTATATCTTAATGTTTTCTTGCATGTCCTTAAAATTTTATTATACTTTAAATGCATGG
>JARHVA010000707.1:1715000-1750000 GCA_037957365.1 Torreya grandis | reverse complement strand
ATGTGGGGCCATTATTCGTTGAATCCTACCCTAATGAATCCTAGTAACATGGAGGGGATTTTGGTGCTAAATAAGAACTCAACAAGGTGTTCCTCTAGGTTAAAAGATTTAAGGATAAAGATATTAGTTTAGAAATGGAGATTTGAACTCTAAAACATAAATTGAATATCTTATTTGTATTTAGTAAGATTAATATGCATAATATCATTAAAATTATAAAAACTCTTAGATAGATAGTAGGTATAAAAAAAGGAGGAACTAGGAACCAATAAAATAGATAATAAGGATAAGGGGATGGTGGTGAATAAGGATTTTGATCGAGATCCTCAAGCTTCACAAATTATGGATAAAGCTTTGAAAAGAATGATTGTTAATTGTGAAGAGACCTTTGGAGGCCAACAAGAGTAATTATTTTTTTGGCTCCATGTTATTTTGCTAATTTTTTTATTGTTTGTTATTGTTTAGTTGTTGTTTTGTATCTTTGTGTCTTTGAGTATAGATATTATTGTTTATCTTGGATTTTTAGGCCTTTTATACCTATTTCTTGTATAGGGTCAGGTCCTTATCTCAAAAATCATGTCCTTACTAATAATAAAGTCAGAGATGGATAGAAAGAGTGAAATGTTATTCTTTGTGTACAAAAACTATGGTGTATATAAAATATTTAAACAATAATATTCATTTTTAGTGTATACATATTCATAAACGGAGAAATAACTAGAAGAGACATAAATACAACTTTGTATAAACTAGATGAAGGCTAATGAAGTAGTGAGTTAGGTTTTTCACATTTTCTTCCTTTAGCTCATATTTGTTATTGTAAATCTATGTGCTAAACAAGAGGAGACTTTCAATATTATTTGTATTTATTTTTTTAGGTATGGATTAAACATGAATTGCTTATAGATCAAAATAAGGAGCTATATAATTTATGACATGGATATATAAATGAATGCACTTATATTAAATATATTTAGTATTTTCATGTACATTATTGTGTGGATTTGATAGATCAAATGCAGTCTAATATTTTTCAATATGTAGGTATTTTATTTGATAGCTTTGTGTCCAAATTGATGCAAATAATTATGAAACATTAATACCTTGGACTAGTAATTAGTAACATTTTGACTATCATTATTATTGGCATCATAGTTGTTTTGTTTTTATCAATTTAAAATCATCAAGACCTAGCTCATATTTTTTTTGGCTTAAGACAAAAATGTGAGATAGCAATGTCAGAAAAAAAAAATAAACATATGCACAATTTTAAGTTGAGATTATGCAAAAGCTTATAGAGTTACAATATTTTAAGTAAACACTTCTTAACAATGAAATGCAAATATGGTACACTTACATGAGAGTATAGGATACGATGCTTGTGTCATTGTTTCAACTATATATTATGTTACACTTATGACATTATCTCAAATCAAATACAAGATCTCAATATAGTCAATATTTATGGAAGAAAACATGGAAGACTTAAGGAGTAAGAGAACGATGCATATAACTAATAATGGAAGACACAACAAGAATTATTTACCTTCTTTGTGAGAAACAATTTCATGTCAACCTTCGAAGAATGTGCTCTATCATGTGCTCAAAGAGTCTTTAATAATGTTTTTCCTTGCATCATTTCTCCTTGTCACCTTGGCAACGTTTGGTTTGGCTTTGGCAAGATATAGCAATCTATAAATATTTTTTCATTATAAAATTACAAGAAAGCTTTGTCTCTCAATGATTGAACATTATAACATTACATAAAATAACTCTCTTTATAATGACCTTGGCACTTCTATTTATAGGTTTCCAATTTAACTCTAACCCAAGAGTAGTTAGGTTAGATTTAATCATGGTTAGATTTAGTTTAAACCTAGTTGTGTTAAGGAGGGGACAAGAAATTAATATTTGGGATAGAGATCACATTTTTTAAGCATGGATATCCTTTTCTAAATTTAAGGATTTAATGGAGATATTTTTAATTCCTTGACTTTGAGGATGATGATATCATCATGACCTCAATTTTATTAGAAGCTTCTACGATAAAGGGTTGCACTGAGTAAGGTATTTCTAGAGGCTTAGTGTGTGAAATCTTTTTGTTTCTTACATGAAAGGTCAGGGGGAAAGACTTGGTCATGGAGGTAATTATATAAGTCAAAATACCAAATATATTTAGGACCAATAATATCACATATCATTTCAATAGTCAAGGTTGACAATTAGGTGATAGAAGATGTTCAACGAGGAACTGATAGTCTCTTGACTTATCTATGTTGTGGATCAAAGAACCAAATGGTAGCCATGGCATATATTGTCTTGTTATTGGATAGAGGTATGTGTTCAAATTAAATGTGACCAATATCCTACTAGATAATGTCTACCATTTATTTATATGGTACCAACTTATCATCTTTGGTCTATAACTAGTTTGTAACTTGATTAATAATAATTTAAAAATCTTCATAAACCTAGAGATGTTGAATGTTTCATTAATAAAAAGTGAGTTGTTTAGTATCTAAAATGTGAGATTTATCAAGATGATATACAAGTAATTGGCCCTTAATGGCCTTTTGATTGACATATTCAATCTCAAACTCACTTAGAATCATAATCCACTTAGCCATGTGGCCCGCTAAAACTATTTTTTATAGTAGATAATTGAGCAAATCTACTTTGGAAATGAATATGGTCTTGTTGTTAAGCATGTAATGATGCATCTTTAGGGATATAAATACCATTGATAAATAAGCTTTTCAAATTACGTAGAGTTATTTTCATATGTTACCAATGTACAACTTAGATAGTAAACTACATGTTCATCATGTTGGGATAAAATTTCCCCAGGGCATTTTTAGTGGCACATAGGTAAATTAGGAAGGGCCTCCCTAAAATTGATGGTAATAAAATAGGTATATTTTCTAAGTATTCCTTCAAGTGCTCAAAATGTTTCTAACATTCTACATCCCAGAGAAAAGTAATACATTTCTTCAATAAATGAGTTATAAGATGGCATTTATCAGATAACTACAAAATGAATCATTTGATAGAATGGATTTTGCCCTAAAAACTATAGATTTACTTCAAAGTGGAAGGTGGAAACATCTCGATAATGTCTTTAACCTTGGCAATATCAACTTTAACGCCTTAAAAAGAGATAATACAACCTAACATTTTTCCTAAAGTAACACCAAAGATGCACTTTTTGGGATTACATTAAACCTTGTACTGATAAATCCTTTTAAATATCCTTCATAGTACAACTAGATGATATGAACCAGTCTTATATTTACCCAGTATGTCATTGACATAGTCTTCAACAATATCATGCATCATATCATGGAATATGAAAGTAATATCCCTTTGGTATGTTTCCCTGAGATTATTGAAGCTAAATAACATGACCTGATAGTATAATGTTCCCAATGAGTGGTGAAAATTATTTTGTGTTGGTCTTATGGTGTGATCCTAATATGATTATATCTAGAAAATCCATCCATAAGGGGAAACATTTCATACCCTGATGTGGATTCAACTATAATGTCAATATTTGATAGAGGAAATTCATGTTTTAGGTAGGCCTTATTGATGTATCATAAATTTTTATAGATACTAATACCTTCTATATTTTTACTAATAAGAACTATTTAGATATCCACTCTAAATAGTCAATTGTCTTGATGCATCTCAATTCTAATAGTTTTTACAAATCCTTCTTGACTAACATAGTAATACAAGGATACATTTTACATAATTTTTCCTTAAAAAGTTAGGCATCAGGATGTACAATGATATGGTGTACAACCAAGGCAGGGTCCAAACCTAACATGTCCAAATAGGTCCATGAAACTATGTCAACAAACTCCCTCAAAAGAGATGTAAAAAACATAGATTCCTAGTGAGGAATGCACCTAATTTGATCCACGTAGGGTCTTATACATTCCCGATGTTGACTACTATAGTATCCTATAAAAAGAGATTCAATCTATCTTCCATAATAGTTGGAGAAGATGTAAATTATCCAACAATGGTAAAGTCCTCTAGTTGGACTAGTTCTTCAAGATCTCTTAAATAAGATGAATCTAAATATCCTAATGGTAGTAATGGTCATGTAACAAACACTATAGTAAATTCTTAGATAAGTTCATTATTGGTGGTTAATAATATCATGGAATATGATAGTCATATCCCTTTCGTATGTTTACCCGAGATTATTGAGGCTGATCAACATGACCCAATAGTAAAATATTCCCAAGGAGTTGTAAATACAATTTTGTGTTGGTCCTCTGATGCGATCTTGATTTGATAACATTTATAAAATCCATCCATGATGGAAATAATTGCATACTTGGATGTGGATTCAACTATCATGTCAATATTTGACAAAGGAAAGTCATCTTTTAGGCAGGCCTTGTTGATGTATTACTAATTCACGTAGATTCTAACACCTTCTAGATTTTTACTAACAAGCATAATTGTAGAGATCCATTCTAAATAGTTTTTCCAACTCTTTTTGACTAATATAGCAATACGAGAATGCATTTTTCATGGTTTCTATTTAACAAGTTTGGGATCAGGATGTATAATCATATGGTGTACAACCAAGGTAGGGTTCAACTGTATCATGTCTAAATAGGCCCATGTAAATATGTCAAGAAAATCCCTCAAAAAGGTTTTAAAAACTTCACATTCTTTCTCAGTGATGGATGTACCTAATTTGATCCACTTAGGGTCCTCTAGAGTCCTATCATGGACTTCGATAGTATCCTCTACAAGGAGATTTGAGCCATATTCTAGAATAGTTGGCAAAGATGAAAATTAGCCAACAATGGTAAATTCTTATGGTCAGATTGGTTCTTCAAGTTCTCCTAAACAAGATGAATATGAATCTCCTAATGGTAGTAATGGTCATGTAATAAACAGTGTAAGACATTCTCAGATAATTTGATCAAAGGTATATTGTTATTTTGTACTAACCTCATACCTAAAAGCAATTTCATTATTAGTGGTCTCCTGAGTTTCAATTGAATAAGGTTGAACATCCCCATCTAGAAGCACCTAAAATAGGTTTTCACCAAGAGACTGGCCTTTTTAATTACTTTTACCCTAGTCAAAAAGTGCCTCAAATAGGTTTTTAATTTAGGATCTCAATTTTTATTCTTTTATTTTTTGTAAGGGTGTTCACCCACTCTCTGAAATAGGAAAAGGTGTCCAATTTGATAGAGAAACCTTGTTTACAATCTCCCAAAGGAACATTATCTCTTGGGCTCATAAAATCATAAAAGACCTCATCATTCTCAAAATTGTTTAAAGGTATTATGGATTCTTGTAGGTCCTAGTCTATGAGTTGAGGATCATAAAGGGTAAGTGGTGAATGTCAGATTACTAGCATAATGGTATAAATGGTATATGGTTTGAATAAGTTCATATGAGTTAGGTCTTCATAAATGCTATGATCAAACTATGCTTCACTTCTGACATCATCATCACTAGTTAGGTCTTTTTTGGTGCTAGGTCTAGATGAAAATAGTAATTATGACTTTCATATTTGGCCTTCAAATGATTGAAATGTTCATATGGCTATAAATATCCACATATAGTTACCTCCATCCTAGAGTGAGGAAAATTGATACACTGGTGCAAGGATGAAGGTATTTCATGGATTTTGTGTATCCATCATCTACCCCAAAGTTGATATGAAAAAATTCAAAAAACTTAAAAACTAAAAAAATGTCTATTTTTAGAGCTGCTATTTATAGTAAGTTTTACATGCAAGCAATCATGGCTCAAAAAATCTCCTGAAATACTATAAACACTATAATTATCCTATGGGATGAAATTGAACTAAATTTTACATTTGGTTCTAAAAATATATAATTTTTAAAAATGAAAGATTTCTAAAAAAAACATTAAACATTGATTTTGAACCCTCAGATGATCACATATGGCCTCCAAAAAATATAGAAATCAACTCTAAGTAGATAAATCAGCTTAGTATAACATCTACCTTTCGAGATGATTGTTTTGGCACATGAAAGAGCTCAAACGGAGCTATGGGTCAAAATTTATGGCCTCTGAAAGATTGGCCCATTTGTTATGCATCAATTAACATCCTGAAACCTAACATTTTTCTCCACACTTTATCTCACACACAAAAAATAAAACAAAATTCTTATATTTTCTTTAGGTTCTTCTCCTAACAAATAAATTGGGATTCCCATACTTAATGGGTAGTCAAAACAATAAATTTGGGATAGTATGACCATAACCTTCCAAAATAAATTGGCTCCTTGGAAAGTAGAATGGCTCTCTTAGGATGGAAAAAATCAAATAATTTAAGTCATTCTCTAAGAAATTCTAATCTATATGATTTTAGAATAAAAATAACCAATTAGTTTCAAATCCAATTTAACTAGTATTATTTTAAAAAATTGTGAAATGGTCATTTTGAGTCTATTAAAATTACTTTAGTGTAATGGGAAGAGGTTTGCTTGCATAAATCATAAGGTGTGGTAGGAATTATAAATTTATTCATGATGAATGAAACTTTAGAATGAAAAAATATATGGATAATCTAACCTTAAAATTTCCATCCAGACATGTTTACACAGATGGTTCATCAATTGGGATAAATAGTCAATATATACAACCACCACTAACCAACTTTTGGCCCGTTCTAATATATTTAACTAAGAGAGAAATCTCCTTGCCACATCTTTCCCATCCTGATTTAGAGATAATCCTTTTGGGATTTTTTATAGGACTCATCCATGTACATATAGTAGTTAATTACTCATATCTATCCCTCACAGTTATCTAGTAACTTGTGATAGACATTAGATCAGTTTGGACACTCAAGGACAAGTGGATTCTCTTATGGAATACATTTGATCAACTATAACCTTCAATTTTGGAGCATTATTGAGACCAAAAAATGTCTATTCTATACTTAAAATGCTTATTTGGACATGTTCACATAATTTGGTCATCAATTGGGCCAACGAGTCAGAATATACAGCCTCTATTGACCAGATTTTGACCCATTATGAATGATTTAGCAGTGATAAAAACCTAATTTTCATATCTCACCCATCTCACATAAGAGATAATACTCCTAGGATTTCTTATATGACTTATCCATGAATGTGTAGGAGCTGATGGTTCATTTCTATTATTCACAATTATTCTTTAATGTATGATATAAGTTCACTTCATTTGCACACTCAGGGTCGAGTGGATTCTCTTAAGGGATGCATTTGATCAATTTCAACTTTCACTCTTGATGTATGACCAAGACTAGGCAATGTAAATTATAGAATTAAAATTACCATTTAGATGTGCTCACTTAGATATTTCATTGATTGGGCTAATGAGTCAAAATATATGACCCCTATTGTCCAAATTTTGGCCCATTCTAAGAGATTTAGTTGTAGAGAAACCTCATTTCCACATTTCACCCAACTCAAGTTAGAGATAATCTTATTAGGATTTCTTATAGGACTCATTCATGCACATGTATTAGTTGATGGTTTGTCCCTAACCATCATGGTTTTCCTAAAACATGCAATGAAAGTTTGCTTAGTTTGCATAGTCAAGGATGAGTATATTCTCTTAAGGGATGTGTCTAATCAATTGTAACCTTCACTCTCAAGGCACAATCAAGACCAAATAATGAACATTATAGCCTTAAAATACCCATATATATGTGTCTATAGATACGTTTCATTGATTGGGATAATGATTCATAATATATGTCCCCCATTGACTAGCTTTTGACCCATTCAGAGAGATTTAGCTGCAAGAAAAACCTCATTGATGCATCTCACCCATCTAAATTTAGAGAGAATCCTCCTTATATTTATTATAGTAGTCATCCATGCATGTATAAGATCTATTAGCTCATCTCTAGACCTCATGGTTATCCTACAGTGTATGATGGAAGTTCACTTTATTTGCATACTCAGGGATGAGTTGATTCTCTTAAGGGATACATCTGATCAACTACAACCTTCACTTCTAAGGCATGAATGTGACTAGACAATGGTCATTCTAAACTTAAAACACTCATCTATATGTGTCTATGTGGATGGTTCATTGATTTGGGTAACAAATCATAGTATACAGCCTCGATTGACTAACATTTGGCCCATTATGAGAGATTTGGCCACAAGAGAAACCTCATTGTTGAGTCTATCCCATTTTGAGTTAGATAAAATCCTCTTGGGCTTTCTTAGAGGACTCATTTTTGCATGTGTATGGGCTGATTTCTCATATCTAGCCCTCATGGTTATCCTAAAACATTTGACTAAATTTGGAGGACGATATTAACTAAAATTGGGAATTGTAAGCTTGTTAAAGATTTAAACTTCCTGATAGGCATCGAAATCATTAAGAAGGAGACATTGAAGACCTTCAACAAGTATAAAAGGATAAAATTATAAGGGGTTATTAAAGTGTTGAATCAAGGCTTGTAACCCTTTGGAGGAGTTGAAGAAAGCATAAATAGACTTTAAGTAGGTCTCAAAGGTGAGTGAAGTATTTATTTATATATATATATATATATATATATATATATATATATATATATATATATATATATATTTTATAGCCTCTCGGCCTTGCACGAGCATGTCTAATGTTAACCTAGGGTTTCTAAATTATAACTGGAATATCTTTTATTCTAAGCTTCAAAATTATTAAAATCTTGGAATCTAGTGTAACTTATCAATTTATTCAATATTAATAAGGTTTTAAGCTAGTAAAAGTTTGTACTATATGTTTTTATGAACCGTTTCATTATACTAGACCTAAATAGACCTAATTAGCAAAAGAGTGAGTTGAGTTAGCTGGATTTTCATGGAGAGTTGGATCATAGAACTTAGCATTGAGTTGAATAAGGATAATGATTACTTTAAAATGTCATTTGTCTGATTAGAAACTTTATTTCTTGTTTGTACCTACTAGATTTACATGTTTTGAGGGCTACTAGAGAAGGAGGCTTGGAGAAGGAAGGTATATGTTTCTATATACACTAGAAGGATGTCTAGAGTCATTAAACCATGAATGATATATTTAAGCCTTGAAACTATGACAAACAATAAGAAAGCTTAGAGGAAGATTAGGAGTAAAATTATGAGATTAGATTATGAGATTATGGGGATGATGCTAAGAAGGAGAAAATGTAGAGGAAGGTAAAGAGTGATAAATTTTTAAAGAGAGAGTAAGAATTAAATGCATTCTATGCATGAAGGTAGCTATTGAGTTCACTATGTGTTTGAGAGGATGATATTTTCACTAAAGATGATGATATTAAAAAAATTTATGATAAGTTTCATGATAAATAAGGAGGTCAAGGAATAAGTAAAGGCCCTACTATCCATGCAAAGGATTAGAACAAGTAGAGAGGAGATTCAAATCAGATATTAGAGCTAGGTGAATTTATAATGTAAGTATATGTTCCATTTACATCATCTATTTATTTTTCATTTAAATTATAAGACATTAAACATAATCAATTCAATGTTAATTCATGCATTACAATACATTTCTATTAATTTCTCTAAGAACATCAAAGACTCCTTATTAAAATTTTGAGTTTAGTTTTGGAGGGGAAATATAAACACCCCTTAATTGAAATATTACAAATAAATTGAATCCATTATAGGATATTTATTACTAAAAAAACAATATATATACACCCTAATGGATGATGCTCCTGCATCACTTGATGTCCTTTGGTACTTCTTACTCTTTCACTTTAAACACACTTTATCTAGGTCTAATTTTCAATGAGTTTATTATGAATTTTCACTTAGAATATCACTAATAGATTATAGACTATCAAATAAATGTCTATATTTATTTAAAATTATTAAGAAACTAATTTGAATTTTTGGTTTCTTAAGAGATAAGGTCCAAAACTCTAGAACCCTATTTTAGGCTTTGAGGCCTAATAGATCATTTAATAAGTCAAAATACTAAATCCACCTTTACATACCCTCAAATATACTTTAACAAGGTTATTAAAAAATAAAAAAGGTAATAAATTCTCCAAATAAATTTTTTACATCATTAACAATAAATCTCACCCTAATCCATACTTGACTATCTTGGAAAATAAACACCTATAGGCAGTCTAAAACTCAATCTTCAATAACATAAGCTAAAAATATGTTTAATACTAAATCCACCTTTACATAACCTAAAATATAATTTATCAAAGTTATTAAAAAATAATAAAAGGGAATAAATACTCCAAATAAAAATTTTACATCGTTAACAAGAAAGCTCACCCTAATCCATACTTGACTGTCTTTGAAAATAGACGCCTATAGGTAGTCTAAAACTCAATATTCAATAACATAAGTTAAAAAAATGTTTTGGAGCTCAAAACAAGTTTTAAAAATTTCCTTAATCACCCTACAAGATACATATAAAAATTGAGTGGATTTCACCAATTACAAATAAAATCAAAGGTACTTTTATACATGAAACCTTGTTTTACACATAGTATGCCTAATGGCTACTAATAGGTCAAAATGCAAAATAATACTTTCCAAATGTAACTAACTTCCCTAGGAAGTCTATACATGTATAAAAAATGTGTTCCAAATTTTACTTCATCTTTATAGACTTGGATTTGAAAATTTTGAGGCAAAATTCCCTTCTCATTGTCAAGAACATCGAGATATCAAGGTTTTCATAAACTTAGTCTATCATAAATGTTATTTTCCGTTATCATTTAACCTAAAACCACATTTATCCTTATTTTAACTCATTTGGATATATATCCACTAATTTTGGCAAATTTTTTAGGGCTAAATTGATATATATTGACCTTTTTATCTTTTTAACCCTACAACTAGGGTTTCTTACTCTTCTCAAAACATGAGAGCTTTTAAATAATGATTCATGAATCCTAACACGTTTTGGAACAATATATCACCTATAATATATTCTTGGGATACCCATTTAACTATTCCAATCCTCTCTTTTGACTCATGCATGAATTTATACAAGTTTAAAGTAGCTACAAAGATTGTATACACATAGAAAATAAGGTATACAAGATTTTTAATGAAACAACTTTAACCTGAACACAAACCCAATCCAAAATTGAATAAATAACCTTCATTCATGAAATGAAAAACATGATTACATAATATTTGAGCAATAAATGTCTTTTAATAACAATATATTTTGCATTACAACAGTATATAGACCATGTTATAAGCTAGAAAATTGTGCATCACTCTCTAACCCTGTTAATGATGATTCTTGTCCTTATTAAGCTTAATTTCATCCTTTTAAAACTCCTCTTAGTTATGAAATATTTTTATATCTTTGTTTTAACCCAACTAAATGTAATAATTTTCTAACCTTGTCTCAGATTCCTATTTATTTGCTTGTGTTTTCTTTAGAAAATTGACTAACAAACTATTCTTAGACCCTAAGGAAAACTATGATCTTCAAGACCCTATGGAAAATATCATCATAAATATAGTGAGAACCCTTTATAGACATGTATAACACCATTCTACACCTATTATACTCTTAATAATTTACAAAATAGTACAATTTACCCACAACCTTACATATTCATATTTGAAAATTCAAATTGAACTTTTAGTAGGAAAACACCAAAGTGCTATCTAGGATCTATATTTAACTCTTTGATTGCCAAGTGAGGCCTCTTGTTGACTAAATACAACATATATGACCTCTAAGACACTTAAACAAGGACCTTATTACATGTTGGTAGGATGTTTCTACATCATCACAAGACCTCCTAACAACTATGATCAAGTACAACTTATAATATTTGCATCCCTAAAATTAATCACATGTCCAATTACATCACAATTGTAAATTGATATGTAATTAAATGTAAATTAAAAAAGTAAATATTAATTTTTTCCTACATCACTAGACCACCTAACAATTATGATTAAGTACAACTTATAATATTAAAATCCCCGAAATTGATCATAAGTCCACTAACATCATAATTACAAGTTGATATATAATTAAGTGTAAATGAAACAAGTAAATAGTAAATTGCTCCTGCATCACTAGACCTCCTAAAAAATATGATGAAGTACAACTTAAAATATTTACGTCCATAAAATTGATCATGAGTCCCCTTACATCAATATTGTAAATTGAAATGTAATTAAATGTAAATGAAACAAGTAAATACTAAATATCACATGTAAATGTAAAATATACATAATGATGAAGCACCTAACTTAGAGAATAATGTGGATATTTTTAATCCATATGAAGCGATAATGATCATTAACTAATAATATGTGTAATCATTAAATGATCAATATAGAAAATACACATAGGTAAATGAATCATATTGCCAAATAGTATATATGTGTATATGCAAAGTTATAAATTCAACATAAACAATAGGACATATATCAAGAAAAAAAGTAGACCATAATATGTACATAGACAAAATGCACCATATAGGCATATAATGTGGGCCATATCAACATCCAAAATCATTTGTGCCTACAACTAGACCTGTATCACAACAACTTGATCTCATGCTTCTCATTGCCTCCAAATAAATTATGCTTTATTGGAATAGACATAGAGTCAAGGGTGTTAAATACATCAATACAAGGAGAGACTCTCCTCTCAGCATGTGAGTCATCCCTTATTTCATCCACAACCTCTGAAAATTGTTGTATGCACAACATATGAAATAAATAATAATAATAGATTAATTGAATATTGAAAATGATAAAAAAAAATTAATAAAAAAATTTTGTAAAATGATTTTACACTAACCATATTCCATCTAAATGGTTGTCTAGGGATACAAGACTGAATATACACCCATGGTGAGGAATACTATAAAACATACATATATCATTAGATTGTGCATAAAATTATGTAAATATGACATAAAATATCATTGCTTAAAGATAAAAACAATTTTACTATGTGTTCTCACAAATCTCTATCCTTGAATCATGACCTATTATGGAGATAGTGGATCCTCTAATGTAGTTGCAACATTAACAAAACCATTTTCTCATCTATTAGGGGTGCTCATAGCATCCCTCATCATCTATAAACCCAATAAATGGATAATATGTTATTCCAATGAACATGATAAAAATTTATGACTATAATATATATCTTAAAACATGGTTTGTTTGTTCAAGGGACACTAAACATTAATGAATAAATGTGTAATTTAAAATTTTCCAAACCCATGTATATTTTTCACCCGTGACAATTGTGACCTCTAAAATAGAGTCAATTCCTACTGAGCTACCCATAATATCACCAATCATCTATACAAGTAATAAATAACAAGTTCAATAAAATAAATTAGTCAATTAATTAAACACATAATAGAAAATAAACTTATTATTCTCTTACAAACATAAACAAACTTTAATTAAAATTAAACTTTTGTATCAAATAAAGATGGCAAAGTCGATAACTCCTACACAATAGGCTGACATATCGTGATAGGATTCAGTGAAGCTAGTATAGTTGGTATAGTGTCAGGCATGCTAGTGTCATGCACTATTGAAGAATCTATAGGTGGCATATGATCTAGCATGTTAATCTCATGATCTCTTGAATCATCTAAAAGTGGCATACACTCTAGCATGCTACTCTTCATAAATATACTATGTGTATGTTGTACCTAAATAGGAGGTCTCATACATTTCTCCCACATGATGTGCAATGATGCATAGGAAATGTAACATGAGTAGGAGGAGGGACACTAGCACCTATACCAACACCACCAAAAACACAACTATCATTACCACTTCCACTAACACCACTAGGGCCACTACCACTAGCACCACCTTTAGGCTGAGTAAAAGTATTCAATGTATGTAAAACATGCTCAATCATAACATGTGTCATGTTTGTAACCAGCTCAAGGGTGTCCATCTATATGTTATGATGTAAAACTTTATTAATAGAGGCATATGATATTGTCATTTTATTTATCTGATCTTAGTTATGATGGTTTTGGTCTCACTTATCAGTAGGTCTATTAAATGAAGACCCACCTCCTCTACCTTCAAAGGTCTTCATGTAAAAATAGTTTGGAATTTCTTGTAGCACAAACTCACAATACAATTTTATAAAAATGTATAATGGAACCAAATTATTGTTGCATGGAGGCT
Organism: Torreya grandis; assembly: GCA_037957365.1. Classification (NCBI taxonomy): domain Eukaryota; kingdom Viridiplantae; phylum Streptophyta; class Pinopsida; order Cupressales; family Taxaceae; genus Torreya; species Torreya grandis. Next base: position 1,735,829 of record JARHVA010000707.1, on the reverse strand, counting down.
CATAAAACACCATCCACCACCTATCTCGAAAGTTATTTTTCATCTCCTCATGAACACACCAATCAATACTAATATGTTTTAAATTTATCAATGGAGGTTGGTTGGTTTCAAGCTTATCAAACAAAGCGCACACAACTTCTTTTTTTTTTTTCCTAAAATAAACATTTGGAATAGATTCTTAGAGAATATTTAACATGGTAATGGAATACATTTTGTATATAATTTTACAAATTAATTAGTTTAATCACATTACTTACTTCTCAAAACCAATCAATTAAATATAGTAGTAATATATAATTTTTTATTTTTATTTTCTCATAAAATAAACCTTAGGAATGGATTCTTAAAGAAGATTTAAAGTGGTAATATAAAATATTTTCTATGATTCATTTATGTATGCTCACATAATGCACATTATTTTATTCTTGATGTGAATCATTATTTCGTACAGTGTAGGTTTACATTTTATCTCTTATACATCTATTAATTTTCATTTTTCTCAATGGTTATTATAGTGAACTCTTGTATGATGAGGATTGAATGTAAGGACATTTTATAGGGAATACTTCATGTCTTAACATAGTAATTGAATACTCATTATAATTTTAATGTTAAGATCATGATCTTTGTAACATGGGTAGCTTGTTGATAGTCAATGAACATTTTTTTATTGATAGATAATTGAAGGTTAAAGGGTCCCTAACCCATGAAAATATTGAATAAAAAACTAATCATTTACCTCGGATGAAAATACACAAGGGACGAAATTGTCAAAACTAAGATAAATAAGCCCCATTCCCCTAAGGGGAAAAAACCAGCCCCAAGGCAATCCCAAGGGAGGCCATCATGTCTGCACTTTTGAAGTGAGAACAAAGCAATATTTGAAGTGAACTTGAGGTCAACATCCAATTTTTTTCTTCTAAACTACTATCCAATCATCCAATATACTTGATCTACCAGAACCTTTAAAGGAAAAACTAGAATGTTCCTTATGAAGAGCACCAATAGTGTCATCCTAACTTGATGAATCCAAAACAACCTAAGCATTATCTCTCTAAATCACACTAGTTCACTCTATAATAGACAAAGATGAACATAAAACCCTTGGATCAGGATTTTGAGGATCCCTAATGTGAAAATGATTAGCACAAACACCCAAATTAGGAAAAGAAGTGAAATTAGGACTGACAGAAAGGTGTTCAAGTATTGAATCCTTTCACAAAGAAGAGGCCATCTTATACATGATGGAAGAACAATAAAAGGTTAAATTCTCATTTTCAAATCACTTCCAACATCTAAAGGGCAATCCTTCGTAGTTAATGGATTTCATCCAACACTAGTCATTAGTTACCCTAAACTCCACAAAAGTAGGGAGATCTTGAGATAAGTCTATGCACACAAGGATCCGCACATAAGTGGTCTTGGAAAATATAGATGTAGAGGTGTCAATTTATAGTAGTTTACCAAAAGAAACACCAATGGATGAAAGATAAGAGTCCAACCAAAAATGGAGTGAAAGGTAAGGTGGTTGAACCCAGACCAACCTGACATCAAAATTTTTAAGCAGAGGATTGAAGGATGAAGTCTACGATTTCAAAAGGAGATGTTAATCCCAATACCATAGTTTATCCAGATCCACCTTGTTATGATCAACCATGAAATCAAAAACTAAAATAAAATCCCCCTCGCAAAAGGATAAATCTCCAAATTTTATTCCAAGAAAGGTTTTCACGAATCTAAAATCCACTTATGAAGGTCAGGGAGGCTCGGCCAAAAACTATTGAATTTGTAAATTAAGCCATCAGATGGAAACCACTCTTCATTTTTTAGAACTTATTCCAGAATGCCTTCTTTGAAAAAAACCACTTGATGTTTTTAACCATTGCCATGGTCTTAACAGGAGGGGAACTAGCTTGTTCCCCTTGAGAGACTGTACTATTGAAGGATATGGGCATATCCCTCCCATCACCCTCTATGGCCAAACCAACAAAATTGATATCAATAAAAAGAGGGGAGGTTGGACAAACCAAACCATTGGAACATTTGTCTCTATTATCTATAGCTTGATCTTGAGCAAACCCTAGCTTGGGCCTATATCGTACATCAAGTCTGAATGACGATGAAGTTGCCAAAACCCTATCCTCCTTAGTGACTAGGCTTGCAGATTCAAGAGAAGAGGAGAACGAAGGATTTGTTTGCCTAGGAAGACAAGCCAATGCTGGAGTAGAGATATCATGAGAGCTCAAAGAGGAAATCAATGTGTTAGAATGAGCATGCAAAGAGCAATATTTCTTTGATCCATTTATATCGAGAGGTTTTTTAGTAATCTCAATGTTATGGTTTTAACTCTAAAGAGATTACACAATTTATACAAAGTTTTTTAGTCAGTCAACAATTATATATATATATATATATATATATATATATATATATATATATATATATATAAAATGTTGTTATTTTTATATTAATACTTTTTAATTGAGATTTAATAGGTTATTTTAAGTCAAAGCTAACATTATCTTTTAAGTTCAATCTTTTTTTTTATTGTAATTAGTTTATGAAATTTCATCAAAATAAATATATATCTTTATATTTAATTAAAAAAATAAAAATTTAAACTTTAAACATAAACATTTTAAATAAAGTATGGTATTTTTTTAGTGAGGACAATTTTTGATCGATCAAATTTTCAACTGTATATTAAACAAAAGACTCATGCAGTCAAATTCACACCCAAAAAAATATTATTAATAAAATTCTGTAATTAAATTGTATCTACACTATTTATTGAAGATGATAGATATTAATGTAGTTCAAATAGACTTATCCATTATTTATTTTAATGCAGTTTAAGGATAGGTAATCAAGAACTAAATTTGACAGAAGAAAAAAATTAACAAATATTACTGTTATTTATTCATCAGTACTCTTCCAAAGTTGATATAGTTGAAATAGTTTATAATTGAAAGAAAAGAAAAGTTCACCTTACGGCCATCATCTGATATTCTCCATAATGCGGCTGAAATTAAAGAAATTGCATGGCTGAGGTTGAAATAATGCGGCTGAAATTAAAGAAATTGTATCGGATGCCTCATATATTTTCAAAGATTTGGAGCTTCCCATGGCAGTTGATGGTATTGTGGAAAGCGAAGAATCTAAGCAGGCTTTCAAGATTGTAATGGTGAATTTGATCCCAGAATAACGATTACATGAAATAACAAGAACAAAATCTGAATATGGTTATTTATCTCTTTTGGTGAAATGCATCAAGGAATCTGCAGATCACATTTGATACTTAAAAAACGAAACCATGTTGTAGGCTTCACTCAAACTCAATTTCCTTGATGATTTCCACTACCTCGGGCATAAGATTATTAATCTCTTATCAGGTGGGTTGGTGGTAAGTTTTTTTTATATCAATAGAAAATTGTATGACATAATCCTTATATAGTTATTATTAATCAAAAAAATACTTATAATATAAATATGGTTATAAAAATAAATCAATGGGTTGGTATGCACAATACAAACTTTACATTGGTGACAAAATATGATTCAAAATTAAAAAATATCTGGTTATATATAGCAAGCCAAAGTTAACAATATTATAATAATGAACAAAAATAACATGTATCTTTAGGTATAAGTCATAACCTTAGAAGGTGGTAGAGGCAGATCATCCATGCGAGGTGGGGTGCTTCAAGTATAAGGTTCAGTTGAAGGAGGATAGGACACCACCTAACCTGTCTTAGTGGTTTCAGGGGAGGTCAAAAAGATAGTGATGCCCCAACCAAAAGATAATTGAACATAACTACCAACCAAACCATGTCCTTGCACAATAAAGGTGTGTCACAACAAACCAGAGGTTGACTTCCCACACGTCGACAACAAAATCCAACCTCCACATGTCCCCCATGTCCCCTACCTCCGCCCTTTTCCCTCCTCCCATCCCCACTCCCTGCCCCCTCCTCCACTAAAGAGGACGAGTGGAGAATTCATTACATCTTTTTTGTCTTCTTTATACCCCCTCTCCCCCCACCACTAAGGAGGAGGAATGGAGAATTGATTGCATCTCTGCCAATGCCTAGATGCTACATGATGGGAGCCATGAAGTGGTTGGTCTAAGAAGGCATGACTTTAGTACAAGGATCACTACCTTAATGGTTAAGCAAATCATGTAAGTGTTGAAACTCAAGTGCCACCTTTCACGGTAAGATTGGATCTACATAAGAGCCAAAAAAGATAAAAAGCACCTTTTCATTAACATAAAACTATGAAGATAGTTATTCATTGTTAAAAATACTCAAATTTCTAGATTTTCATAGCTAAAATAAAATCATAGCTCTGAATAAGTTCCATATAAAAACAATGTGTGTTAGCCACTAATCTTTATTCCCAAAAAAACTATGCTCCTAAAGAAAGGCTCAAGGTGAAAAGGCTGGAAAATATTTTGGATCCATTACTTGGCAGATTGAGCTCTTGGACACATCCAAATGAGAAGCTTGAAGAACTCAATTCTAGGTTAGGGTGGACATCTGCATTGAATGATACCAATGTGCAAGATGTACTCACCAAGAGGAAGGTCTTGATAAACCAAAAACCAAAGAAAATGTGCGAGCTTTGGCTCAATCTTGCCATTTCATATTTTGTTAAGTCTGGAGAGCCAACTCCTAGGGAAAGATTTTAAATTCAAATAGATATTTAACTTCTCCAAAGTAGCTTATAATTTTCTCATGATCTGATAAATGAGATCAAGAGAGTAATTTATGAACTAAGAATCATAGTTCCATCTCAAGTCCTTACACCATGCACATGGAGGTTGTAATCCCATCGTATGCAGCATGACATCAAGCATCAATTCTTAGATATGAAAAATGGAAGGTAAGTCTTTCTTAAGAAACATGTACTATTTTTTATGAGATTTTATAATATCCAATGTATATATTAATTTAAATCCTTAATAGTTTGACTTCCTTTCATAATTAGACATAGAGATTTTATACTTGGCATTTTTGTTAAAGAATGACTAGTATTGGTCATTATAGGGACCCAACATATGTTATGGTCATTAAAGGAAATCCAATGTGATACATTTCCCCAATCCATTATATAAAAATCTTGATATCTTAAAAACCTTTCCAAATACTCTTGGATATAGCCTTTTATCCTAACATGGGAAGTGGTAATCAACATAGTGCGTAAACCAATGTTTTTCCAACTGCTTTTTCCATAGGAGAACCTATATAAATACAATGCCTTATAAGGAATTTTCAAGCCTCATTACCTTCAATTTCTCCAACCACACACTTGGCACAAAAATGGAAATACTTTTTCTTTCAACATCAATGATGCAAATTCCTCCTTTGTCATGAGGAAGCCAACAAATATCCCAATAAATTCTATGATAGTTTCTAATGTTCTTATCATTGGCAAAGAGAAAGTCTATATTAACCTTTGATAAATTTTCATATGAATATTTGGAGGGAGGCCAACATAAGTAGTAAACATGAGTGGTTGTAAAAAATTTGGTACAAACTTGAAACTTACCTGCTAAAGAGAGAGATTCAAAAATCTAATAAGAAACCTTATTTTTCACTCTATCAATGACATATTGTCGTAGATCTAAAGGAGAGCTATCAAAACTAAAAGGAATACCAAGGGATTTGAAATTTTCTCCTTTATGTATCTACTTACACTAATAATGATGGATCCACTCTGGCAAGGGCATCATGCTCTATTTTTAACACTAGGTTTTGGTCTATTGAAAATTAGGCCTTGAGTCTTTATTTAAAAAAAATAAGGCATCAAATCACCTATTTGAAATAAGTTTATTGCTCAAAAAGAGTGAGGAAGGTACCATCTACAATATGCCCATTGATGAGCTGAGAGGAATGATAAAGAAAAATAATACCCCAATAAGTCCTTGATCTGGTCTATGAGTAAGTAGATAAGCAAATGCTTATATGTCTAAAAAATATAAATAAATAACAAGAAGGAAACCTCATATGATCGAGTTAAATATTCTAAAGCTATCAAACTTGTGCCCATTGATGGTGAGTAAATTTAATGCATCTAAAAATAAGGTTTGTCTGGTCGAGAGAAGTAATTGGCCAAAACCTAGAGCCTTAAGCATAATGACAATAAAGGGTCACTCTATTTGATCATAATATTTTTTTAAATCAATTTTGAGAAACATCATTCTATGGTGAAATACATGAGCCCATTTCATTCTAGCACAAACTTCAATTCAATTATACAATGTTTGTGTGAGTGCACACGTGCACGTGCTTGATGAAGTTGTTCTGGTTTGATGATTGTGGTTATAAAATGGTGGAGTTAATTCTCCAAGGCATTGGTAATAATTTTATTAGAAACATTCAAAAAGATGATTGGGTTCCAACTAGTAATAAGTTTTAGGTCACCAGAATATGGGATGAATTTATATTTCCTTTATTGAAGATAACCTTTAATGACTTATTTTTAGGTCTTGTTTGGAAACTTAAAGCAATTCAAGCATTACAAATTTTCATGTCATTTTATATAATTCACAAATAAAACCATCGATCCATGGTGCTTTGTCATTAGCCATGCATTGCACTACATCAAAAGCTTATTAAGAGAAATAGGAAAATCATAGTGTTTTTGGTTTGAAAGGCTCATCTTGCAAGTTTTCACATCTAAACATTTTTTTAATGGCTTTGTTCTTTCTACCAAGTCTTCTTGGGCTTGAAACACCAAATTACAATGATCCAAGAAAGATGAGGAAATTTTTGGTAGATTGGTGACATGCTTGTGAGCAAGTTTGATGGCTTTGATTTGTTCCCTAGTCTGTTTGTCCCTAAGAGATGTGAAGAAATCCTTTGAGAAACAATCCTGGATCTTAAGCCAATACAAATAAGCTCTGATTTGTGCCCCTCTGATTGCATGGCAATCGACTATTTTAATCTTTTGCTTGAGAGAAGCATCCATGGCCTAAAGCTATGAATCAAAAGCAGTTTCCTCTCAGATGGAGGAATTAGTTTGGTATTCCTTAATGACAACACCATTATCTTGCTTCTAAACTTGTGCAATATACTTGTCATAGTGGCAGAGTAAAGTGGTCATGTGGATGATTTCATCATTCCACCAATCAATCTAGGGTAGATGCAAGATAATGGGGTACAAAGCAAGGGCTTAAAGAAACACTTTTTTTTTTCTAATTTTAGGGTTCTATTATCCAATGCCACCCTTAGTATTACATTTCCTTTATGTGTGGTTCTGTTTGGCATTAATCATGATTTATATGAACAAAATTGATGAACATGTTTCATCCTTGTTTGACACTAAATTGTAAAATGTGAAGGTTTCAAGTGATAAAATAATTAATTATCATGTATTGAAAACTATTATAACATGTTTTATTACAAATCTTAATCTTATTGAGAAATTGATGCATGTAGAAAAATAAGTAAAGAATGTAATTTTTTTCCACATAAACACCCCTATATTTGTACTTATAATCCTATATTTGTTATGCTTGTGATGAGTGTTTGACTCTTACACCTATAACCAATAATGTTCGTATGAATACTACGAAAAATATAACGAAACCTTTAAATAAACTTATTAAGAGTACCACCATTCCTACATATGAGATGGTGGCTCTAATACATATTAGATTATCAAGAGGTTTTCAATAGTAATGTCATGAATAATATTGTAAAGAATATACTTAAATGTGTTACTTAACTAACTTATTACTATCAAATTCTAATTATTTAATGGTCATGAAAACCTTCAAATGTATTTTTATACAATATTTATATATATAAAAAACCATTAAAATTGTGCTTTAATCTCACCTAAATTATATCCTATATGTTAGGTGAAATGTTAGATTGATTCTTTAATCTACTGTATGGGTTTATATATATATCCTACATCCTCCATTATAGCATATAGATTGAATAGATTGAAACTGGTTGAAATTTCAGAATTATTTCATGGATCGAATCTGTCGATTGTCGGCGATGGCAGGCGATTCAGCAGATGGCAGCTTTATTTTCCACATGTAAAATGACCAATTCCCTGCACTGGAGACAGTCAAATCCAACTTGAGGATGTTGTTATCCGCGCATCACGTCCCTCCCTTCCGGCTGAACCGTTAAATCACCAAAGTCTTTCAGCTGTGCTCAAATTATCTATTACCAAAACGAATCTCTGCTCCTTTAGGTCGGTCTGGTTGTTTTGTTGCTCCTTCTTAGAGACGAATAAAAGACAAATTCAACAGAGGGGGGCCTCCACCCAATAAAATTTTCTTGTCACAATCTCTTAAAAACAGCCATTACATTTACCTACCATCTTTAAAACAAATGGGAATTTATATCATGTTTCATAAAATTTGCTACTACACAATGGACAACAAAATTAATCATTGGCTTCAATCTGAAAATGAATTTGGTAGTGAGATCCGAAACAATTTCACTATACAATTAATTATCATTTATATTATCATAATCACCAATTAGAAGTGCACATGTTATACTATATATAGAGCTCAGAGTGGAAGCTTAACTGGGCACCTAAATCTGTACCTTGCTTTTCAATATCATGGCAATCGGAGCTGGTAAAGTTGTGTTGCTTTTAGTTGCTTTTTATGTCTTATCAATTAAATATAATAATATATAATATTATTTTTTTTCTCTTTTTTTTCTTAAAATAAATTTTGAGAATAAATTTTTAAAGAAGATTTAAGGTGGTAATAGAAAAGATTTTTCATATAAATTTTAAGAATTAATTAGATTAATTATTTTACTTGTTTCTTATAATTTATTAATTAAAAATAATATATATACCAAAAAACGTTGTAGTTGGATTAGTGAGGATGATTATTGTTTATATCTATCTATTAGGGTACAAATTTTTTTAAGTATCTGATACGAGAGTCAAACAGTTAAGATCAATATCGTGACCTAAATAACTTTGACGGTGTGGATGTCCCTTACTCATGACTACTTAATCAAAAGAGATTACTAATTATTCTATGTAATTCAATGATTCCGTATAAATAGTGCCTATTAAAACTTGCACAAATAATATAAATTTCTATATATATAAATAATATATGTATACTTAAAATAAACTTTAAGATAAATTTTCTTTAAAATTTTAAGATGGTAATAAAAAAGATTTTCCATGACTAATTTACGTTTGCTCATACCACATCATTTTATTATATGATGTAAGTTTACATTTTATCTCTTATACATGTATTAATTTTCACTTTGCTCAATGGTTATTTGGTTATTACAGTAAACTCTTGTATTATGAAGAGTGAATGTAACATCATCCTGTAAGGACTAGTTCATGTTGTAAAATTGAAATTGAATACTCATTATAATTTTGATGTTAAAATCTCACTTTTTGTAACATGGTTAGCTTGTTGACATACAATTCACAATTATTTATATAAAAATAATTATATATTATGTTGTTAGTTTTATATTAATACTTTTTAATTGAAATTTAATAGGTTGTTTTAACTGAAATCTGATATGATATTTAAGTTCAGTTTGTTTTTTATATTGTAATTAGTTTACGAAATTTTATCAAACTAAATATATGTCTTTAAATATAACTAAAAAATAAAAATTGAAATTTTAAATTTGATTATTTTAAATAAAGTATGCTTTTTTGAGTGAGGGTAGGTTTTTATTGAATAAATTTTCATTTTAGCATTAAATAAAAATTTAAGAGTTTAAGAACTTTATTTAATTAAATTTATTTCAAGAAAAATATTATTAATAATGGTAGCATAATTGTTGGTTCCTGTTTTAATAGTGAAAATTATTTAACAGTAAAATTATTCGTGGTTCATTTTATCTATAAAATTATAATGTAAGTGTTTTACAACTATGAATGTTAAGTAAAGAACAATAGAAATAAATAATATAATATTTAAATAATTTTTAATTTTGGTATTAATTGTTCTATTTTGATAGACACATATTCAAGTTTACATATTATAATATTTGATTAAATAATTTTTATCTGATTTTTATAACCATAAAACAAATAAGATTTAAAGGTGAGTTAAAGTTAAAGCATAAGAAAAATAAAATATGAAAAAAAATTATAACCAACTTCTAGCTAAACACAAGAAAACATAAAATTGTTAATTGTTTTCTCATTTTAATTAAAAAAATATAGAATAAAAGATAATATATTAATTATATACAATTTCAGTGTTTCTTTACACTGCACATTGCTAATATATTCAGCATAAAAACAAGAATATCATCAAACTATACAATTACAAAGAGTTAAATATATTGATATTCTAGATACTTTAATTAATAAAAACTTTAATATTTTTATCATTGAAATTTTTATAATATAAATTAATAATGATTTTCATTAATATAAAATTATTGAAATTTAAAAATTGAATTAATGAATTATTTTTATTATATTATAAATAATTGAATTATTCAAACTAATAATTTTACATTAAATAAAAAATACATATTTAATTATTTATATTAAAGTTATAAAGATTCACATTATTATGATTAATAAGAATTATAAAAGTAAAGATTCAATTTAAAAGTTTTCAATTTTAACTCCATTTATATAACCATAAAATGAGGATTATTTAAATTTGTATTATTGTAGAAGACACATATTAATATTACATTCAATTTAAAAGAATGTGCTTAAATAACATCTACAAAATATTCCAAAATTTAGATTTCAAATATTAGATAAAATGTTAATTTAATAAGTATTTTATGTAATTTCTTTGGTTGAAAGAAAAATAGGTCATTCAAAAGTGAAAGCTATAGTACTCTGACATGGTGGGGACTAATACCCTGGCATGGGAAGGACTTATAAAATTATGTAATTATATTTTTTCTACACTATTTATTGAAGATGATATATGTTAATGTAGTTCAAAGACACTTATCTATTGCTTATTTTAATGCAATTTATGGGTGAGTAAATAAAGACTAATTTGATAGTCAACTCTGTTTGTCATGATATTTTTTATTGTTGTTATTTATTCAACATTACTCTTCAAATATTGATATCATTTATAATTGAAAGGAAAAAAATCACCTTACATTTGATATGGTCTATAAAACAAATTGATTGTATTTTATAGCTAAAAAAATGTAAATACAGTGATATAGCCATCATATGTTATTCTCTACTAATTTTTTTGTCCATCATTGATCAGAAAAAATGTATCATTAATAAAAGACAATAGTTTCATGGTTGAGGATAAAATAATCCAACTAAAATTAAATAAACTATATCAGATGCCTCATGTATTTTCAAAGATTTTGGATCTTTCAATGGTAGTTGATGGTATTATGGAAAGCAAAGAATATAAGGAGGCTTTCAAGTTTTCAATGATGAATTTTCTCCTAGAACAACTATTACTTGAAAGCACAAGAATAAAATATGAATGTATATAATTAATACTTGAAAATGAAACCTTGTTATGCTTAGAAATCCATATAGGAATTTTTTAAATCGCAAGGCTCATCTAAAGGAAGATCAAGCCCCACCCCACCATCCTTAGTGGTTTCAGGAGGGGCCAAAAAAATAGTGATGCCCCAACCAAAAGATAGTTGAACATAACTACTAACCAGACCACACCCCTACACAGGCAAGTTGCATTATTACAAACCATAGGTGAACTTCCCACATGAAGGTAACAAATTCCAACCTCTCCACCTACCTTGCCCCCAATTCCTAGGTGCAAAAGAAGGGGAGCCATGAGATGGTTGGTCCGAGGTGACATGACTTATAGTATACGAAAAATTCTTCTAGTGGTTGAGTAACTCATGTAAGTGTTGAAACTCAAACATCACCTTGTCATTCTAATCTTGGATCTACATGAGATCCAAAAAGATAACATTCACCTTTGTGTTAACATAAAACTATGAAGATAGTTATTCATTGTTAAAATATGCCAAATTTCTAGATTTTCATAGCTGAAATAAAATTATAGCTCTGAATATGTTCAATAGAAAAGTAATGTATGTCATCTACTAAGCTTTAATCCCAAAAAATAATGCGCCTAGAAAAGTGCTCTAGGAGGAAAGGTTGGACAACATTTTGGATCCATTACCAAGGAAAATGAGCTCTTGGACACATTCAAAATAGATGTTTGAAGAACTAAGGTCTAGAGTAGGGTGGACATCTAGGTTGAACAATACCAATGTGAAATATGCACTCCACAAGATGAAGGTCTTGATAAACTAAACACCAAAGAAAATGTGCAAACTTTGGTTCAATCTTGGTGTTCCATATTTTGTTAAGACTATAGAGCCAACTCCTAGGCAAATAATTTAAATTCAAATACCTTTTTAGATTGACCAAAATAGATTATGACGTTCTCATGATTTGATAAATGAGACCAGGAGAGTAATTTATGAACTATTTATCATAGTTCCATCTCCAATCCTTGTACCATGCATGTGAATGTTATAATCCCATCTTATGTAACATGACATCGGACATCAATTCTTAGATACACAAAATGAAAGGTAAGTCTATCTTAAGAAAATTGTATTATTTTTTATGATATGCCATAGGATCTAATCTAGAGAGGAATTTAAATCCATAATAGTTTGAATTCCTTTCATAAAAAGACACAAAGCTTTAATACTTGGCATTTTTACTAAAGAATGACTAGTATTGGCTATTATAGGGACCCACTAGATGTTATGGTCATTAAAGGAAAGACAAATGTGATATATATCCCCAATCCGTTATATAAAAGGCTTGATCACTTAAAATTATTAACAAATACTCTTGGATACATTCTACTATCCTAACAAGAAAAGTGGTAATCAAAAGAGTGTTTAAACTAATGTTTTTCTAACTAGTTTTTCCATAGGAGCACCTATAGAAATACAATGCCTTAGAATGATTTTTCAAGCCTCATTACCTTCAATTTATCTAACCACCTACTTGGCCCAAAGGGAAATAAATTTTATTTGAATATCAATGATGTAGATTCTTCATTTGTCATGAGGAAGGCAACAAATATCCCAAGAAACCCTATGATAGTTTATAATTTTCTTAGCATTGAACAAGAGAAAGTCTCTAAGAAAATTTGCTAAATTTTCATAGGAGGATTTTGATGGGTGCCAAAATCATTAGTAGTAAACATGACTAGTTGCAAGTATTATGTTACAAACCTAAAACTTGCCTGCTAAAGAGAGAGATTCAGAAATCTAACAAGAAACCTTATTTTTCACTCTATCAATAACATATTGTCATAGATCTAAAGGAGATTTATCAAAATTTAAAATAATATAAAGGAATTTGAAAAAATTATCCTTTATTTATCTACATCCACTAATAATAATGATGGAACCACTTTGGTAAGGGCATCATGCTCTATTTGTAACACTAGGTTTTGGGCCATTACAAATTAAACCTTGAGTCTTTATAAAAAATGTCAATGCATCGAATAACCTCTTTGAAATAAGATTATTTCTCACAAAGAGTGAGGAAGGTACCATCTAAAATATGCCCATTTATGAGTTGAGACGAATTATCGAGAAGAATAATACACATAATAAGTCCTCAATCTAATCTACGAGTAAGTATATAAGTGAATGCATATGCAGATAGAACATATAAAGAAATAAAAATATGGAAACCATATATGATGGAGTTAAAAAATTTAAATCTATCAAACCTATTCCCATTGATGGTGAGGAAATTTGATGCATCAAAAAATAAGATTTACATGGGTGAGATAAATAATTGGCTGAAACCCAAAGTCTTAAACATAATGAGAATAAATGAATACTCTATCTGATCATAAGATTTTTTAAAACCAAATTTAAGAAACATAATTATATGGTTAAAGGCATGATCATATTCTATTCCTTCTAAAACTTCAATTAAATTATACAACATTTATATGTGTGTGCGTGTGCACATGCACATGCACTTGGTGAAGATGCTCTAGTTTGAATATTGTAGGTAGAATGTGGTGGATTCAATTCACCAAGTCCTTGGTAATTATTTTATAAGAAACATTCAAATGATGATTGGGTGTCAACTAGTAATAAATTCTAGGTAACCAAAATTGGGGATGAATTTAATATTTCCTTTGTTGATGCTAGCCCCTAATGAATTATTTTTAACATCTTCTTTAGAAACTTATAACAAGTAAATAAATACAAATTATCATGTCATTTTATGGAATTAAAAGATAAAACCATCAATCCATGGTGTTTTGTCATTGGCCATGCATTGCACTACGTCAACATCTCACCAAGAGAAAGAGGAGCATCACAATGTTTTTGGTATGAAAGGCTTAAATTACAGCGTATCACAACAAAACATTATTTTAATATGTATTTTATTTTTACCAAGTCTTCCTAATCTTGGAACACCAATTTACAATGATCCGAGGAAGATGAGGAATGTTTTGGTAGATTGGTGACACGTGTGATCAAGTTTGATGTCTTTGATTTGGTCCCTGGTTTGTTTAGGCCTAATATAATTGAAGAAATCCTTTGAGGCACAATCCCCAATCTTAATCCAATGCAAACATGGTCTTATTTGTGCCCCTCTAAATACATGGCTATAGGTTATTTTAATCTTTTGCATGAGAGAAGTATCCAATGCCTAAAGTTTTGAATCAAAAGTGTCTTTCTCTAGGATGGAGGAATTAATTTGGTAATATTTAATGATAAAACCATTATTTCACTTCCAAAATTATGCAATACACTTTCCATAGTGGTGGAGGAAGGTGGAGGTGCAGTTGATTTCATCATTCCACCACTCAATCCAAAGTAAATGCAGGATAATGGGCGATAAAAGGGGGGCTTAAAGTGAAACTTTTTTTTGAAAAAAAAAATATTTGAACTTTGAGGAGTTTTATAGACACTTAGAAATATAATTTGATAATAACGTAATATATATTGGAATAATGTGAACAAATTTTATACATCCAAGGATACAAGACACAAACAAATGCTAACCAAGTTGTAGGATACATCACTAAAACTAGTCATATAAATGTTATTAAAATATTTATAAAAAAAAACACAAAAGATAGCACCATCATAAAATAGAAACACCAAAAGTAACCAAGATAAAATTCCCAATTGGGGCAGCCAACAGCGAAGAATATATGTTAGTCCCATCATCAAATTATGCTCTCTCACCCTCAACAACATCAACACCAACAACCTCAGGTCTAAAGTCACTATCAAGATAAATAATTCCCATCTAAATATACTATGCTGAATTGGAAAAATAGTCAATTTCACCCAATAGCTCTTCATGTTTGAAATTTTGACAAAGTTCACTAGATCCTTGACATCATTTAAGCTCCCATTATCAATAACCTTTTTAAGTTTTGAGGAAGTTTCATTAACAAAAGCCTCAATAATTTTAATAACACCATGGTTCAAATCCTTCCCAACACTAGATTAGCCTTGACACTACCATATACAATAGGCCTCAAAACATCAGTAATAATAGAAAGAGAATCCTAGGCACCCACATAAACCTTACTAGCTTCCTGAGTTTGCATCCTCACCCAAACCTAACTCCTCTGCATTCCCATATTCTTAGAGAGCAATGAGAACATCTATATTTGCCTCCAACCAAGATATAGTGTCATTCTTATCATAATTTGAAGAGCCTACCCAACTAGAAATTAGATCATCATCTTACTCAAAATATGCTTCCTTAATAATTCTTAGTCATATTCTGCAACATCTATATGAGCATCATTATTATGTAAATTCCTCCAATCAGGAGGCTGAGTCATTTTTGGGCATTCCCCACTATTTAATAGGTAATTGGAATAAATTTTCATCATCTTAGTTATCAGAAACTTTTCTAGCTCACTTTGACAAACCTTCAACTGCAAGAAAATATTCTAAGAAATAAACTAGCGCTAACTTTGAGATTGAATTTAGTAAGTAATCAAGATTTATATTGAAAAACTTCCAAATTTATTTTCTTCCAAATCAACCATAGGATCTAAATATAAAATACAAGACAAAATTTATGTAAAAACATTATGAACCTTATTTTTGGAATAAAGATATCCAAAAGTAATATTACACCATGAAATATCACAACCAAATAGAAAATTCAAACTTTTAAAACAATTATTCCAAGTATTGGTAGCAAAAAGACACAAGAAAAAAAGGTGCTCAATTGTTTCTAACTCACCATAGAGCAAACATGGTAGAAGGCTAAACCCAAATTTTGAAATAACAGACCCAATAGTAAGTTTATCATACAAAGCATCCATCTAAAATAAGACTTTTTGGGTTCAAGGCATGAAGCCCAAATAACTTGTAATTTAAACAATCAACTAAAACAAAGGGTGACAAATATGCCACACATGGTTAAGGCTAAGTTAGAGGCTTTTGGAGAAAATGAGCTTATCATAAAGCATTTTAGTAGTGTATTCAAAAAGAGGAGGGCCATTAATCCATTTAATATCACCCTAAAAACCCCCATCTTCATCAAAGATAAAAACTCATTTTGTAGACTGAAGAACCCGAAACCTCTCTAATTTCCATCCATGAATCCTAGTCATTAAATGAGAAAAGATCCTTCAGTCATTTCAACCCCATGGAAATCCAAATAAAGGTCAAGCAAGTTAGGGCAAGGGGCCATATGTTTACTGTAAGGTTCCCCCATATAGACATATACCCCTAGAACCTTGATCCCAACCCACTCAAAATAGGACGTACAATGATAAGGTGTTTTAAAATCTCCAAATCCATCCAAATTCCATAGAAATTTAGTGATCCCACAAAATGAACCGAGAATGATCCCACAAACATATCATAAATATATGACCCTTTCCAATTCAGTTTACCTTTCAGGAATCCCCTCAGATTTTTACTTCTTCCATGAAGCATCTTATTCTAGAGCTCTAATGACCCATTTGACATCCAGGGTAATACATTAGAGCATACATTATTTCAACCCAAGCCCCCTAAATTTTATGGGAACATGATAAATCTTCCATGCCGCAACATGCCTTTTTTTATTATCTTTGCCATCCGATTAAATAAATTCCTTGATAATTTTGAGCAAAATATTGATATGAGACTTATTGAATAAATAGCATGAGGCATAATAGATGTTGTATTAGGAAATAAATGTTTGACAAACTTGAATCCTATTCAATAAAAATATAATGTGGCCTTGCCACTTACCAATTTTAACGTTGATTTTCACATACAACCAATCCCACATCTACTTGAAATAAGGTGACAAGGCATAAGAATATGAATTGTGGAAATCTAAATGTAGTTTATAAATATATTTTTTTTTGCAATACTCATATGATAAAAGTGTGTGAAATTGATGTATTTATGATAATGGCTTGACACTTTTTGGTAAAAGATAAGGAGACTCCATATATACGGACAAGCTTTTTTTGAGTAAAGGAATGAATTATTATATGAAATCCCATATATGGATATTTAAAATGTCAAAGATCAGTTACGATATTTTTAATTAATTGTTTAATATATATTTTATAACTCAAGACATTAAAAAAAATTAAATTATAAGTGTACGAACACAACTTTTTGACCTTAACTTTTTGAAAATAATTTCCCTTAAAGCATGATGCGCAGATTGGTAATGTATAAGTTTTGTAACTTTTTAAATGGTTAAAATTTTATAAAGATATTTGTAAAAATATGTATATATTCCATAATGAGTTATGTTGTGTATAAAACAAGTAATAATTAAAAAATATAGATAAAAATTAATATACCTACACACATACATGTGTGTGTGTACATGTGTGTGTGTGTGTGTGTGTGTGTGTGTGTGTGTGTGTGTGTGTGTGTGTGTGTGTGTGTGTGTGTGTTTGTGTGTGTGCGTGTGTGTGTGTGTATCATACACACATGTATGTATGTATGTATGTATGTATGTATGTATGTATGTATGTATGTATGTATGTATGTATGTATGTATTAATTTTTATCTATATTTTTTAATTATTACTTAATTTATATGCAACATACCTCATTATGGACTATATACATATTTTTACAAATACCTTTATAAAATTTTAACCACACGGTATGTATGTATATATGTATTTCCCCTCTACAAATCCATATATTATTTTTATAATATTAAAATCTGTATGATTAGATTTAACAACAAAGATGAAAAAGACTCCTAAATTTCTTTAAAATCATGTGGGCTGCTCCATGACTAACTTTAGGTTAGGTTCAAACATCCTAAAACCTAAACCCAAATCACATTTAAAGGGAAACTATTAAATTCAAATATTGAAATTTTTAAATGGCATACGCCCTTTTAAACCCTGCAAAGACTCATTGAATACACTTTCCCATTTAGAACTAATCCAAAATAGGGCATGTGTGATTTTTAAAATGGTGTATGCCCTTTATAGTTCATGAATTTTTTTTTGTTTTCCCATGAAATTCACTCATTAATAATGCTTTTTATAAACTTTAAACTTATTTATTCTACTGACAATGCAAATTCCCCATTTAATTTGTCTATGTTCTTGTAAACTCTTCAATCTTTACTCTAGACCTAGACTTATTTGCATAAATATAAATAGTGGGATCGGGTCATCATCACAAAATATCAATTAAAGAGATAAAAAAAATGAGTAAATTGAAGTCAATAGAGAAAAAGAAAGAAAAAATATGCATATAGGAGAGGATCCATAAGAGATCATACACAAGGTGAAGCTACTTCTTCCACAATAGGTAATATTTCAAATGAAAATAACATTTCCAATTCCATGGAATTTAATTTAGATATATCTTCAAATGAGATAAGAGAACTTAAAAAATCATTGTTGCTAATAAAATTAAAAATATAGAACATATAACTAATGAATTTGCATTGAGTGATGACACACATGGATAAACACAATCTAATGAAATTTCCATCTATAATGAATTTTTGGAACATGAAAATAAACATCACATAATGACCCCAATTCATCTATCTCACAATGAAGATTAATTCACTTTGCATGTAGGGTCTAATGTACCTAGTTAACACTCTAATAACCCTTCTATGGTTGAATTTGTAACACTATCTAATTTAATACAAAATATATCTCTAGACCCACATCTCCAAGGATAATGTGAAAATCACCAAGGTATTTGATTGAAATATATGAGAAAATAATAGAACATATGAAAGGTAAAATGTCAAAAAGACAAGTTCAACATCATGCCTAATGTGTATGTGGCTGTGCATTTGAGAATAAAATTCATGCAAAATGACATGTTAACTATTTATTCATTTAATAAAAATGAAAAAAAAGTGACTGTGATGTATAATTTAGGGTTAATAATAAGCAATATAGAGGGAAGAAATAATGAAATAGTAAATAATATATTTAATACATTTAATGAAATAGGCAATAGAACTCAAAAAATATATAGTAATGTGGCAAGATGAGTAATAATGAAATGTATAGTGAGTAAGTCAGCATCTAAAGCTCAATTTATTTGTCAAATAAGTACATCCTTGAAATTGAATAGGAAAACTCTAATAAATACCATTAAAATAATAATGAGACTTGATGACCCTTTACTCACAAATTATTTGGCATTTAGTGGTAGAATCCCATGAAAAGATAAGGTATTATTTGAATAAACAAGATATTTGATTGGAAAAAAAGACATGACAACACAAGGGTCTCATATAATGTAAAATGTGTTGTTAAAATAAGAAAAAGTTCAAAAAACCGTGAGCCACATGAAAAATATTTTGTGGAAATGACCTAAATAGAATTTTATTGAAAATTTTAATGGGAAATTAATGATTAGCCAAAGGTCATTTGAGATGTGCAAGCTTTTCTATGTTAAAATCAACCATGCATACACCACATGTTTTTGTAGGATCTATATTGAATTTTCTATGAATTTTGATGTTTTCCATCATATACATTTTACTTTACATACTATCAAGATTATGCATGAATGTATGGTGGCTTCCCCACCTAAAATATCAAGAGAGAGTTAATCCTAAGTCCTTTATATCGAAGATGTGAGGGACAATTTTTTTTGCCAAGAATGTTTAGATGGAATATGTAACACATGTGGTGATTTGTCTAATTTTAATAGATATATACATGAAGAATTTTCACATGAATTTGAAAGCAACTAGTTTATTTTAAGAAGTACAAATATGTAAATTATGGATTAAAATATAGAAAAGAGTTATCAAGATACGATTTGGTTACGACCGAAGTATCTGTATCTTATCTCATGTTTAAATTTAAAAATAATATTATCTATCAATATGAAATACACACACTTAAGGAAAAATGGTTAGATAATAAATTCAAGCTATGAAATGACAACATCACAATTGACACCATTATTTTAATTGTGGACTTTGCTAAAAACTACAAACTACAACCATAGAATGAGGTTAAATCCCAGTACTATAATTCAATTGAAGTTGGAACTTTTGTGCACATTGCATTCAAACATGAACCTATTAGCATAGAGGATAACATAAATATTTCAATGGAGTACCACTTTTATATGAGTGATTACATATCACATTCTCTAGATTTTATCCAAGGTTGTTTTGAGATATTTTATAGAAATATGAATGCAAGAGAAAGCATATTTAATACACACTAAATTTGGTTAGATAATTGTGCAAGATAGTTTAGAAATTCTCAAATGTTTTAATAGTTAAGCAAGATGCATAAGAAGAATAGGGTTTAATTTTTTTAGAGTTTCTTTGACGTTGAACATAGGAAAAGGGAACATGATAGTGCAGGTGCATGTGTAAAAAGATCCCTTAAAAAAGAGT